>VMDR010027920.1:0-13375 GCA_007922815.1 Macrotus californicus
GGGTTTCAGAGCAGTTTAAGATGAACGTACTTAGTCATGCATCTGGGTGTACCCATCATTCTCCTTGCTTCCCATTGCTGGGGCATAAATATCCTTCTTCCTTCCTTCCTTTGAAAGATTTTCTCTTCCTGTGTCCAGTGCTTTCCGTGTGTCAGGGACCATCTTCCTCCTGTAACTTTTATATCTGTGCATTTACTCACCCATATACTAATGAAAAACAAATTGATTTTTCAAACTCAGATCTTCCTTCTAAGTTCCAGGCGAATACACCCACTTGTCTTCTACTCATCTTATTTATGTTCTTCAGGCAACTCAGAGCCAAAACTTGAGACATCAATCGAATACTTTTTGCATCATCCAGCCTTGTCCATGTAGTAGTTACAGCATCAACAACTAACTGTTAGTTGTTCCAGGCCTTGTGCTACGTGCTTGAAGCTCTTTATTTCATTTAATTCTGACATTAACCTCTGAGGTAAATGTCCTCCTTTTGTAAATGAAGAAATTAGAAATTGGAGAATTTACATAACATGGGTAGTGACAACCAACCCTAAGTGGCAGACCTGAGGTATGGAGATAGGTTTTTCTGACAACAAGAGTTGTGCTCATTGCCAAGTTTATGCTGCCTTCCTGTTGCATCAGAGCTGCATGGATGTTGATGTTATCTTCAAAACAGTCACGCAACTCTACTTGAAGCCAAATGTCAAGCCATTGAGAAGCAAATGAACATAGTTAACTGTATGACTTTTCAGTGGCTTGATCTCTTATGGGAGTGGATATTGTGAGTAAATTGGAGGAGCCTTTGTTTATTTGTTTGCTTGTTTTTACTATCCAGATAGATTGCTTTCATGTTTCCAAGTCACTGTATATCTGCTTTGTCTATTTCATTTAATCTGTATATTCCAACTGTGACAATGAGTATGAATTGGCATTTGATATGTCAATAATAATTATATTATACTAACTGATCTATTTTTAAAACATTCATTATTTATATAATTTCATCTTATGTTAAGCTAAAAACAAATTTTAAATTGTCATTCACATTTAACATCTATGTTGGATAGTTTAAAGTAATTTCATGTGAATGATTTGAAGATGTTTAATAACATTACATTTCATCAATAAAATTAGTCCATGTATAGCCTGTGCTGTGTATTTTATTCATCAATAAAATTAGTCCATGTATAGCCCATGTGTAATCCATTCATTAGTCCATGCTGTGAAAACATAATTTTTTAAAAATTAACAGGATATTTATTGAGGGCTTACTATGCAACAAGCATTGTATCAAATGCTTTATATAGCTTCATAACATAGTAAAATAATTAACATATAGAAAATGCTAAGGAAAGTGCTTAACACATTGCATATCACATAGAAATCTCTAAGACATACGCCAGAGACCACACGTTTTTGGGCAAACTGCACATTATTTAAATGATCATAACTACAGATCATCTCCGGAAATGTCAAAACAGTCATCTGCATCTTCAATCTCACTAGGAATATCTGATAAATTATCATTAAATACTTCTGAAAGTGTATCAGTTTCATTGGTTTCCTCCCTTTTTCTGAGAGGGGGCATTTCTAAAAGCACCAGGAACTTGAAGATGAAGACTATTCGAATGACCAAAATACAATGTAACTGCAATGCTTTATGGGTTCGTGCAATTATATAGTTTTTCGTAGATTGACCTGCACAGTTTCCACCAATGAGATCACTTCATTCGATGTGGACAAGACAGTGTGTTGACATCTAAGGTTCATAACAGATGACGCGTGAAAAACGAGAAAACTCGTGAGCAGTACGCAACGTGTTAACACATAGAAAGTACTCTAGAGATATTAATAAGATTCCTACTGTTACTATATATTGGGAATATATTATACAACATATAATATGGGAATATATTAATCCTAACAACTGATTTGTGAGATAGTTACCACTGTTGTCCGCATTATACCAATTTAGTTAAGACAATTGTCCCAGATCTCATGACTTCGGTGAAACGTTGCGGGGGACCAGGACATCTGACTTCACAGACCTCACTCTCAAACATGACACTAAGCTGCTACCTGAGTTGGTTTACATGACTAAATGGAATGGTCATTAAACAAATGATAACCATTTAACCTCACTGATGTAAATTTTAAAAAATTACATATTTCACCTGTCGTATTTGCAAGGATTATAAAGAATCTCAGTGAGTAGAGGCCAGTGCAGAAGAGGAGTCTTTCATCTTCACTGGTGGAAACATAAGAGTAGCTCATCTTTCTGTAGGGCAATTTGTGATATATACAAAAGATCCAAAATGTGTATAGCCTTCATCCAGTAATCCCATGTCCAGCAGTACGTCCTAAAGACATGATCCAGGAAATGCACAGAGATAATTTATGCATAGCACAAACTGAGAAATGAGCTAAATGTCCATTAATAGGGAGATAGGTGAATTAAATTACTGCAATGCCACATGAGGCAGTTAGTGAGATCATACCACAAACCACACTTACCAACATGGGACATGTTCATGAACTGTTGCCAATAGTAATGTGAGCTATATGAATATATAAAAATGCTATATTTTCTGTGAGGAAAATAACAAATATCTGTATACAGATAGCACACATGAGCACATGCAAACCTTTACACAATCCTCAGGAGGAATGCACCAAAGTATCGAATTGGTCATCTGCATGGTGGATTAACAGGTTATTTCGGTCTATTAGCAGTACTTTCATAAATTGCTTATGTTCCTTCCAGTTGAATACGTATTACTTCTACTAGAAAAAAAATGTTATTTTTAAAAATCTAATTTAACAAGAAGAAAAGCATTGAGTGGGCTTTTCCCTATTATGTGAAAGTGGGTCTGTATGGAAGAAGCTGACACATCTCTAAGAAAAGGGACAGATGACACAGACACAAAAATATGTACCCTGCATTGGCTTATGGCACCAGGCAAAATCACATTGTATTTGATTCAATGTATGATGCCAAAACCCACCCAGACAGCCCAAGGATGCTCTCCTTAAGAAGCAGTCTACTTTCACAGGGAGACTGAAACACATCGTTGTCCTCTCCTTAAAAATGCAACATATAGAGTGGAAGATTGACAGGTTGTTAAAAGCTAATTAGGAAGAGCAGGAAAGAAGCAAGCCGTGTGCAACCAAGCGGCTACATCTTTCTCCCTCCATTATGCTGAAAACTAAACCTCTCGTAAGTGCAAGAGGGAGAAAATTCATTTATATACCAAATGTGTCGTGTTAATATGTGTTAAGAGTAGAAATCCTGGATTCAACATATAATATACGTGTAAAATAAACAACTTTTCATTGGCATTAAAAATATGTGCATATTTCTTACAGGAGAAAATGGTATTCTAGCTCATTAAATTATGTCAAGAATCATAGCAAAAACTCCACACAGACTGTCACCTAGCATCACACAAATAATATGGCATGGGCTGGCAGCTGGATACTACAGACTGTGCAAATAGTGACAAAGAAAGTTTTTATTCCCAAACCACTTAGTGCAGATTTTAGCCAGCTCTGTAAACTTCAGAGGCACTGACATTATGCACAGGGAAACGAGGTTTACACCCACATCAAAACAAAGTGCATTTGTTAGGGTAGAGGTGTCGGAGAAACACTGAGAGCTGCACAGATGCAAGTGACATCACCAGAGAGCAATTTCTGATTCCTGTTCCCATCACCCCCATCTAAAGGGAGCAGAGGCGTGATGGAAAATACTTATCAATTTAAGAATTTCCAAAAGACTCCTGAAATCAAGCAGATGAGGCATGGAGTCCTCTCAGATCATGTTATTGACTTTCAAATCAGGTCAAATGAAGCCCAGAATGGATGAAAGCAATCCAATCAAATTTCCATTTACGTCCAGGTAAAGGGGCTTAAAGGTCTAAATTATTTAAAAAGTGGACTCCATCTCATTTCTCTTCACCATCAAAGTTTGTCAAATATAAAGTTACCCAGAAAATTCGTAGACAGAACAAATAAAAAGCTTTGTTTAAAATGTGTATCTTTATCTGATGTTCATTTACACAAATAGTGATTACTGACTACCAACTCTGGACAACCAACACGAACTTGCAAGGCCATTTTCTTCAATGAGTTAACAATCTAGGAGGGCGAACGAAGATAGAAAACAGATAGTTAAAACACAGTGCATCAAAATGTCAGGCTAGAAAGCCCTGGAAAGAAGTAAAGGGGTAGTCAAACAGCCTAAGATTGATGGAGCAAGGTGAAAGCAAAGGAGTTTCACAACTCTCCAGCTGAATTTAAATTGACAATAGAAAAAGTCAGCAAGACTGGATTCAGGCACAATCCTTCCTAACTCTAATCACATCCTCTTTCCTCTTAGCCTTGCCGGTCAAACTTCACCCATGACAATGAATACCCTGTGTTTAGGAGCAAGGTAACTGACTGCTAACGTTTCATCCCAATCCACCTGTCCAGGACCAGAGCAGCCACCCTCCCAGGTTCTCTCTGCAGTCCAGCAGAGTGCATCAGGGCAATGCTGCAAGGAAGGTTTTCCTTGACTTCACCTTGCCTATGTACACAACACTTCAGACACAAGTTCAAGTTTTGTCCATTTTTAAGATGGTATTTTTCTTCCACACGATCATTTGTGATTTCTTTTCAATTTAAAATTAAAATAAAATAAAACATGAACCTACATTATTTTGTAATGACCAATTGCTTCTAAGAAGGAGGTACACGATTCCCTCCTGGGATATTTATTTTAATTTTCTTGTACAGGGACCAAAAATTTTTGTGATATTAACTGGACATTTAAAATTAGGTTTTATTATAAGAAATGATGAAATGTTTCAGTTCCTCATTTTGTATTTTGCTTTATCTAATATTAGCTGGCACATTTATATATGTCTGTCAATTAGTTGCTCATTATCTGCATTTCCTGTCACTTCTCTTGGAAAATATAAGCAATCATATTTATTACTAATGATGTTAAGAAGAGATTGATTTTCCTCTGTTTTACTATGTAGTGAATAATTCTTCAGCAGCTGCAAAACATTAAATGTTAAGTACAAATACAGCATTGCTTCCTGGAGTGGTTCTGGAATGACAAAATGTCACTGCTTCACACTCGGGAAGTCTTGTTGGGCTCCTGCATGCTGTTCTCACTGTTACAGGTACTAATGGCAGGAGCTGTGAAGAATCAGGTGGCAGCAAAGGAAATCTGCCTGTAAAACACAAAAGTTCAAACCCTCCGAACCAAAGAAGTTGAATTCCTCTGAAAGCTCCAGTCATTCATTTTCAATTGTTAGTGTTCCCTGGCAAAGCAGATGACACTAAACGTTTCCTAACTCAAGGAGGTGCTGATACTCCAAGTACCTACGGGAGAAAAAAGAGAGCTGGAATGTGATAGATGGTGACGGCCTTCCACTGAAGTTACCTTCTAGCCTTAGGTGCTCCCCTGAGCTGAGGTGTTTTCCTGGTGAGAGTTACTGGGGGCTGCACTAAAGCCTAAAGAACTAAAGCTTAGTTCTGAAAATCCAAGAAAGAATGCCTGGCCCAGCAAAGATTGCTTCATGGATACAAGGAGAGAAATATGTAAGGCCCCTTTGAAAAAGTAATTTATATACGCCCTGGCTAGTGTGGTTCAGTGGATAGAGGGCCAGCCTGTGAACCAAAGGGTCGCCAGTTGGATTCCCAGGCAGGGTACATGCCTGGTTTGCAGGCCAGGACCCCAGTAGGGGGTGCATGAGAGGCAATCACTCATTGATGTTTCTCTCTCTCTCTGTTTCTGCCTCCCTTCCCCTCTCTCTAAAAATAAATGAATACAATCTTTTTTTAAAAAAGCAATTTATATGGATATCCTCCCAAAGAAAAAAATGTTTGAATATTTTATGTCTTTTATTAATTTCAAGGCTACCAATATGCTGAATTGTCAGTCCAAAAAGAGAATTGAGTAAGAATACTGAAATTATAATTAAATTATATATGGAAATATAGTTTTAACACTAACTCCAAGGTCTGTGCCTTTTATGGTTGGCATGAATATTACTATTTTTATGGACGCTGTAATAAACTGTTAAATAAAGGGAAACTAACGCAACTTTGTTCTCACAGGCACAAGAGTTTCACATCTCTTTTTATTGCATTTTGCTCTTAATGAATGAAAACATTTTTCCTCCAAATTAAAAAAAAAAAAAGCCTTGAAACAGAACCTTGAATTATAAAGCTCATGCCACTTTCAGTAACTGTTAGTGCTATTCCGAGACCAGTATATGCTGAAAATACAGTAAAATCCAAACCACATTATCATCTGAACCGACCTGAGGTATTGCACCCTCATCCTACAATGACTACCAGGCTAGTCCCAATGAAGGATACACTTCGGGCTTACATTTTTGATCCTGGTTCAAGCCTACACCATTACAGCGAGTTTCTCTTTCTGGGGTTACTTTTATGAGTTAATTAAGCAGATGTGACTCTAAACTTGATTGACCATAACTGCTGGCTCTAAAAGAGTAGAACAGTCATTATAAGCTACTAAAAATACACAGTTAAACTTTAATATAAATATAAATATAAATATATATTTACCCCTAATATTCTGAACCATGATGAACCTGGAAAAATGACCCAAACCCAAGAACACACTTAGCAATGGAAAAGAAGAAATGACAAAATTCCAGAAGTGGAGGAGTGGGCAGCTCTCTTTATCAATGTCAGTGTCTGGCTGGGACCAAGAGCCTGTGCCTCATAACATCTGTGGCTGTTCATAAGGAAGAGGATTTTAAGATGAATAACACATGTGCATTGATGGTGTGGTGTTGATTAGAAAGTACCGATAGCATCTACTAGAGAGTGAAATGACCAAAATGGGATAAACAAAGTCTAAATAATTAATCAGATGCATAGTAAGCCCCTGAATAATCCAAAGGTTACTGAAGGACAGTCAATTCTAACTCTGTCTTGTTTCCCCTTGAACACAAACTAAAGAGAAACCCTTTGAAAGTCAAGAACACACAGGTTTTTAAAAACTATCTATCCATCCGTCTGTCTGTCTATCACTATCCATTGAGTCATCTAAAGAAGCCCTCCAAAGTCTTGGCTTTTCTTTATTTGAATACCCAGCATAATAATATATTTTAATGTGCTTAATGTAGTACATGAAGTGAAAGTCATATCCAGTCAACTTTTTAAGCCACTTGTTTTGTTTGAGACTTCAAACCATGGGAGTGGGGGGTCCAATAGGACAATCCAAGCTGTCACTCGAAAGCATTTAGAGATGTCTGATTCTAATTAAGCACATCGACTCTGATGCCTGACTTCAGTGAGACAAAGGGTGCCATCAATTTGATAAGACTCTGCTAAGCAGGGTTTAAAATTAATTCATAATTTCTTTTATGTTTGTCATATGTTGTGAAAATGAACTGCCATTCAATTTTTCATAAGCCATGCACAAGCAAAAGATTTCATTTCAGGCAGTGTTCTGGAAGGCCTGGGCAGTTTGGGGAGCAAATTATGATTCCATACTGTGATCTTCATATAATTGGAGCAGCAAGCAAAACTATCTGGCGTGCAGATATTGACATTCACTCTCAAAGTCAATGCACATTTATATAATTAGAGATTTCCCCCTGTTTCTCCCCATAATTAACCCCTGACTGCTCCTCAAAAGCCCCTTTATCAAACTGCACCAAGTATAACATTTAAAATGCCTAAAATTTTCTATAATTATGAAAAATGGGATAAGAATTGTGAAGTTTCAGAATCAGTAAAAGTAAATGGTGACCATTAAAACAATTGATAGTATTCATATATATATATGAATATATATGAATAATATATATATTATATATATAAATTGATATTTATTATTTTAAATGTATAATGATAAGCAGCTGGCAGGTTTCAAGAACACCCATTGACAAATACGCACAGAGGTCATCTTAAACTGTTTATGACGACGTCATTGTCAAATGTCAGCTGGGGAGAAATTATAAGGCTACTTTATGAAAGAGGAAAATAACAGAATATGATTATTGGAAGATATCAAAGAATTTTAGATGAGATATTCTGCCTCCCTATGCCACATGTTCTCAGATGGGTGGGTCTCCTTTATTCACGTTGAGAGTTGGAGTGAAAGCTTTAATTTGGAATTTATTTTATTCAGATTGGCTTTTCAGAATCGAGTATATCAAATCTGTAGTTTTACATTGTATAAATGCTAAAATTTTCAGGGCAAAACAAGGAAAAGATAAATTCATGCTGATTAAGTTAATGGGATCCATTATTTTCTTCAAGGGGATCTGGGCATAATATATACTGTAGACCAGAATCTAAAAGATATAACTGTTGAAGTGTGAAATGTTTAAAGGTGAGTTTTAATGTATTCATGGCTTTATTTTCTGTTCCTACACCAGTGCTTGAAAAATAAGTTTAATATATTTTTGTTGATCATGCAAAATGTGTTTTATGTTCAAGGCCAAATAATTATTTTTTAATTGAAGATGCATTGAACCACCTTTAAGAATTCTAAGATAAATATCATCCAGCTTCTTTTAGATAATAAAAATAGACTTGACTGGATGTATTAGGCATTTGCAAGGCAAAAACAATAGCAAAAACAACTCAGTAATAATCTAATGGTGGCACAAGGCATGTTTCACAATTATTTGTGCAAAAATGCAAAGGAAGAACTGAATTCTCTATTAAAAGACTTTTTTTTTCATTTTTAATATCATTATAGTGAGACAAGAAAAGTATATGAAAGCCGAATGTTAAAAAAAAAAACATTTTATGCCAGCTGGAAACCCTTATGTCTGTTTTGACAAACCTATCACACATACACAGACTGTCACGAGGGAAAATCTTTCAGTTTCCTCTCAGGAAGACCATTACGGGCCTTTTCTATTGATTGCTTCCTGTGGTATGTATAATCCTCTTTGTGGTTTTGTGCTGTCCAGGGAAGCTTTTGTGTGTAAACAACCACAGGTGATTAGCGATCAATGGATGATTTTAACCTACGAGATAAATACAATAGGACATGGACCTTCGTGTTAAGGGCTGTTGAGTTTTCATACCCTACAGACTTGACTTGCTTCTTTCCAGCAGCAGGGAGAAAAACATGAAGAAATCAATGTTGTTGCTGCCTGAAACCAGCGCGCTTGAGCCCTGCTCTCAAGACCTGTTAGGTGAACTTTTCCAGCGGGAGTTTTAGGCTGTATTATGGAAGTCACTTTTCTCATATGTGCATATTTGACATTTTAGGGTATGCTTTTTACTAAACAATTCATTTATATAAGCCTCTTTTGTATAACCCACGCAACGCTTTTCTAATGTAGAGAAAAGTGAAGTAAGGCACAGAGAAGATCCAAGGTCAAACTTATTTGTCAAAATTAAACAATTAAATGACAATGGCACAATTTTATAGTTTTTGTCGAGATATTTTAGAATCTAAAACTCATGTGCTGAAAGAAATCCTATAGGTCACCTATTGCTGGAGTTTTCAATATGACTGCCCATTGGAATTACCTGAACAGTTTTCAAATGTAAATATTCCTGGGGCATTCTTCCAGATACACATAATCAGAGCCTGTGTAGTCCTGGTAATATGGATTTAAACATGTACTGAGATAGAAATTTATTTTTTTAAAAAGCAACATGCAGTATAACTATTGTAAATAAACCTATTTTAACAAAAATAAAAGATAAAGGTATTTACTGTATATATATTTTCTACACAATACATGCATACATTTAATATGTCTGGAAGCATACAAAAACCATTACATTTGTCCTTTTTTGTAGTATTTCAGTCTGAGTGAGGGAAGCAACTTTTGCTTTTTATTTTTATAATTTTGGGGTTTGGCCTGCATTACCTGCATGGCCTGTGTGATATGACTTAAACAATGAACTTTTAAAGCAGGTTCCTTGGACTATTGTGTTGACTAGCTTGTTTTGGAAAAATTGATTTGTTTCATTCCCCAATTTTATCCCTGACTCAGTTGAGAGGTAGCAAATTGTGTGGGGTAGAGATTGCCATCCTTAAACATTGCCCTTGCCACCAAGGACATTTGTCATAAATCAATGAGCTGGGAGCATCTCAAGAGAAATTTTTTTCTCAGCCCTCCTCTCTGCAGAAGTTGGTAAGATGAGATGCACAACAGAGAAGGAGGGCCAGGAGGCTGTCCCAGTCAGGCACGTGTTTGCTCCAGTCCTCCAGTCAAGTGACAGCATTGGAGAAGCCATGATAATGATTAATTACTCGTGTGATCCTGTTTATTACTAGATGGAATAGTGTGCTCAGAACTTCCTCTTTGGTGCCTCCTTGACATTTTAGGTATAATAGCAGCATTCTGCGATGTTATACTGCAATAGCAAAGAATTCTAAAGTCTAAGTGGCTTAAAACAACAAATAAGTATTTCTTGGTCATTGCTCATGTTCAACACAAATCACCAAAAGGCCTGGTCAGTCAAGTAGATGCTACAGTAAACTGCATTCATAATGTCAATGGGTTGTCATCTGTCATTGTAATTTGGGTCCCCCACACAGATTCCCAAGGGTTTTACCATGCTTGGATGTAATTACCCTTATAGTGCTAGAATAAATGAGAGATAACCTGAAATTTCTAAACTCATGATGCAGGGACCTGAAATAATGCGAAGTAAACACATCATGATAAGTATGAAATGCATGGTACTTACGAGGACATGTAAGAGGTAGGCACACCCGTATGGCCATGCTTAGGATGAAAAATGGTGCTCTTACGGAGAAAGCAGATACAATGACTGGGTTTATAAAATACAAAACAAGAATAAATGTTTGGCACATATAAAAACAATATAAAACCCGACCACACACTCAGGCCATTTTGTGATAGCTGTTACATAGGATTCTTGGTCTGATTTTTGCCTTAAAACATCAGAGAGCCCACCAAGAATTTGAATAGATATAGGGAAGGAGAATAAATATCCACAGATCTTGATTCATTCTTACGTTTATACTTCACAGCAAACCTGCGAGGTTGGTATAATTACCAACTCAATGTATTAGACAGATTTAATATTCTACACAGGATTTGAGTCAAAGTTCATTTTTTAAATTATAACATTAGTGAGGAAGAGCAATTTTTTCTTTAAAAATGAGATTTCCAGAAACTTCTTTTCAACAGATGCCTCTGTTTAATAAGTTTACTCAAAAAAATATTTCTTGGAGGGTGGAAAGAGAAGTAAAGAGTGTCAAAAATATGGTGATGGAAGAAGATTGGACTTTGGGGTCTGGGCACATAATGTAACACGCAGATGATGTATCACAGAATTGCACACTCAAACCAATATTATGTTAACCAACATCACCCCAATAAACGTAACTTAAAAAAGGAAATATTTCCTATTTTTAGGTCTTAAATCATCTTGATAGCTGAAGTTACCAACTTTACAAATAAAATAAATAGCTAGGCCTTGAGAGAGACCTGATTAAAGTAAGTCAAAGGAGGTTTCACATTGTGGAAAAAGACAGACAGATACCTTCCATACTGGAAGTAGTTTCAGAAGAATTAAAAATCACTGTCTTAGGCCAGGGTTTAGAAAACTTTTGCTGTAATTGTCCAGATACTAACCGTTTCCAGCTTTGAGGGCCGTAGGGTCTCTTGTTTACTCAATGCTGCAATTATAACACAAAAGCAGGCGTACGCCATAATTAAAGAAATGAGCAGGGTTGGGTTCCAATAAAAGTTTATATGGACACTGAAATTTGAAATTTATGTAATATTTACATGTCTTTAAATATTCTTTTGATTTTTTTCAAACATATAAAATATGAAAATCATTCTTAGCTTGTGGGCTATACAAAAATAGGCAGTTTGCTGGACTTGATCTATGGGCTGTAATTTTCTGACCTCTGTCTTGATCTTGCTCTTAAAAAAAAATTTTGGACAGCTGTAAGTGAAAATAATAATTTTTTAAAAATAAAGTTAACATGAAAAGAGGAAGCCATTCATTTTGAAGGGTTAGTATTAATGTGAAAATTCAGCAATCTTTATGATGCAAGTGATAATTTTGCATAACAAAATTCACGTCTATGAAAAGTTTTGTCAACTAGTTAAATGTTTTCCATGAGGCACGACCCTTGAAAATATGATTAAAGATTTTTAGCTGGCTCAGAACAACATTTGCTGAAGGCCTTGTCTTTGGAGTCTAAAAATCTCTACGTATTATTTACTATCTTCCCTCATGGTATAATTCAATATTTTCCTTTATTTATAAATTCTGATACTTTTTGTGTCCTGGTTACTAAAAAAACATATTTCTTTTAATGCCAAAAATTGGTTTAAAACACTCAAAAACACATATACAAAAATAAAATCTCAGACAAACTACTTAGTCTATCCAGAATATCTCATTCCTGTTTCAATGGATTTTTTTGGCCCAGATCAATAACACAAAGTTTGTGTGTGTACGTGTGTGTGCACTCTGTGGACTCCATGTTCTCATAACAAATGGAACTGGTCACTTTGAACTTCAAGGGACTAGAAATTGTCTGATTTTGTGGAGGTTTGCCATTATTGGATTGTTTTGTTTGTTTCTCTTGGGTTCCAATAAAACTAGCAACTATTGACCTTCAGGACAGGTACAAAAAAAATCCATATTTTCATGCTCTTCTGCATGAGAGAAAAGTTTTAGATTAGATTTTTGCTATTGATTCTTGTTTCAGATTATAACTAAGAATTGTCTCTCACTTTCACTAACTTGCAGCTGAGTTCCTTCTCTAATATTTTTAACTGTATGCCCTTCAGCAAGTCTCTTAACTTGTATAAACCTCAGGTAGTTTAACTGTAAATTGGCAGACATGGGCAAGATCATGCAAGGCTTTCTATGCTGGAGAACTAGTTTGATGTGATACCAGATGATGAAGCAGAAAAACAGAAGGAGAAAGACTCCAGAACTGGCAGAAGGAGAAAGACTCCAGAACTGGCAGAAGGAGGGAATTTAACATGGAACTTAAAAGCAATGGCTAATCTAAAAACCTAGCTTTGCCTGTAAATAAGGGAGTGGTCCAGACAATCAAGATTTAAAAGATAAAGGGAAAATCTTAGTTACTAGAAATAAAGATAAACTGCAATGTGAACTCTACTGCAGAGTCAGGACACTAGCAACCCAAAGAGAAGTGGATCATGAATCAAGTAATTCTGACTCTGCGTTAAAAGTAAATAATAATTAAATAAATAAACCTACACCTAAGTTGAATCACAGTATTAATGCAAATGTGGTTGGCATGTAATCACTGAAAAATCTGCTTATAATTCAAATGTAAATCTTTACTATTCACATTGCTATTCATTTTCTTGCAATCTCTTCCTAAAACAACAAAGTAGACTAAACAACT
>VMDR010027921.1:0-13370 GCA_007922815.1 Macrotus californicus
CCCCGCCACGCGAGTCCTCTCCGCCCCTCCTACCGGTCTGGATGTATGTTTCTTAGTTTCTTGGTTGTCGGACTTCCATACGGCTCGATTTTCTGTCAGTTCTGGTTGTTTTTTCTTTTAAAATTTGTTGTTGTCCGTCTTTTGGTTGTGCGAGGAGGCACAGGGTGTCCACCTACGCCTCCATCTTGGCCGGAAGTCTATAATGTTGTTTAATGGTGCTATAATGCTATTGTTATGGTAAATAACAGTTGAGAAGGACAAAGGGCAGCCTGAAGCCTTTAGTTGATTGCAGCTGCCTGCACCACAACTGTCATGGAAAGAGAAGCCTTCCTCACTGTCCTTGAAGACAATGATGAGGACAGACACTGGAACACAGTCTCTGCTAGATCTCCTCTCTTACTCCCTATCCAGTCACAAACTCTATGCTCTTTAGGCTGTAGGGAAGGATAGAAAGCAGGCCAGGCCTCCAAGCCAGAGGCAAAAGGATCAATTTCAAACACTGCTGTTATTCTTGCACAGGGTAAATTCTTAATTACTCCTGCATCCTCCATGGTGCCTTATTCAGTGCTGTGCACACATTGGTTATTTAGTTAATATCTAATTTGTGGCAATTTTTATGATTCATCTCTCTTGCTCCTGTGCCAAAACAAAAAGACTCTGGTTGCCCTTTGATATTCCTCATCTCAGTAAGTTAGGCCTAACCCATGAGTTGGCCAAAAGCAGTCACCCTTGTCTCTTCTCTCTTCCATACCTCCATGTTCAATCCATCACTGAGTTCTGTGGATCCTGACTCATTAAGATTTCTCAAATCTCTCTTACTTTTCTCCATCCCCACTGCCGCCACAAAGTACAGGCCTCTGTCATCTCATACCTGAACTTCAAAACTAACAGGTTGTCTAGCTTCCAGCCTCAAGTCCATCCTCTATACAAGTGATGCTGGAACTTTCCTGGCCTCTTGGTAGTCATGAAAATATATGGCAGAGGAGCAGGAAATGCTTAGACCTGTGCACCCGTGTCACCAAGCACCCAGGAGAAAAGCAGCACATTATGGGAATGGCCCACAGTTTGTGCTGGTTCCATTAAAATGGTACACGTGTTGCCAGTGGTTCTTGCAGGGCCTAAGCTTGTTGAGCACTGCAGGAGCTTGCTGCAGGGTAATCCATTGGGATGTAGAATGAAAAGATTTGAAATTTTATCCAGCTTTGTTTAGGTATTATCTTATCATGTCCCTTTATATTTAGGTATATTAATATATACAGTGTGTTCAGTTTAGTTGTACATGTATATGTATTGTGGGTGGATTTTTGAAAATATTTTATTGATAAGGCAGGTAATAAAAAATGCTGATTATGAACACCAGCAAGCATCTAGATATTTCTAAAATATTATTTTAATTATATCACTCTTCTGCTTAAAACCCTTGAATGGTTCTTCACTGCCTGGAGTGTAACCCACAAGCCCTTCATCACCTAGTCCTGCTGAATTTTCTAACATTATCTGTGTCAGCCCAAAAGTCACTTCTTTAGCCTATAGGACCACCAAGAAGCCCAGATGGGCTACATTGAGCTTTTGTAGGAGCTGATCCAGTGGTATGCTGGAGCCAGTTCATTGGTCCTGGCAGCCCATTGTGTACATTTCCTTCCCCACTGCACATTCAGTAATGTCAAGCTGGTAGTTTGAAATGGACTATTGTGGGATTATTTACAACATAGAATTTTTTTAAAAAAACACAAATTAGAATTTTTTTCAGAAAACTGACTTTTTTTAATATTTATGACTGAACTGATCCTTCTCTTCTTGGAATATCCTTTTCTGAGACCTTCACTGGATCCTCCTTCAAGATTCAGTTTAAGCAACATACCATCTCAGCAGTTTTCTCTCACCCTTTTATACTCCATTCTGCATCCATACCTTTCCTCTGTGGTCTTATGCAAATATCCATCATTTTCTTATTAACTCATTAGGGGCAGAGATCATGTCTGAGTCACCCTATACAACGTGCTATGTCTGTACTCAGGAAATGTTTGCTAAACAGAATGATATTTCCGATAGAGCTGGGATACTTCGGTGCCTACAGCTTCTGTGGGTCCTGGTGGCCTGCTCGATAGAGTTAAACCCTAGGGACAGCTACAACAAGAATTGGAAAGTCCCCAGTTTCTCTGAGAAGTGACCAGATTAACAACTGAGCTATAAGAGCATGGTCTACCATCCTCTTCCTTGCTCAGGGTATGTCTTCCTCAACTTCTCTCCAGTTGTCTGACACCCTGAATGGCCTAGAGGCTATTAAAGAGGAATAAGTTCTGCTATTAAAGAAATTATTATTCATACCACATACCTGAGAGAACAGCTGTTGAGAAAACCATTATGCCAGAGGCAAGAGTTAAAGAAATGTATACCATTGATTACAAATGGAGATTTAATTTCTTTTTACAATAATCCCTTAGAACATTTATCATTTGCACTAACAAACTGTTGCTTGGAACACCACTCTAGGGTCATTCTAAAGATAAAACTTTAGATCCAAGGCTTCTGAGGAGGAGAAGGAAAAAAAGCCCTTTTGAAATGAGAGCAGAGATATCCAATCCTGTCAACCAGATACTAGTGTAGCAGAGGAAAAAGATGACAAATGAGATGACACCTGATCCTCTGCTCCTCAGAGGAAAACCCAGAGCTACAAACAAAACTTCTTCCTTCAAGGTGTTAGCAAAAGCCTGACTTTTAACTGGGAAGGAGAATGGGAGAGGCAAGTGAGGTCAGGAAGGAAGGTCATCTCCTCAGAAAATTCATGGAAAGGCCCTGTACCTTCACAAGGGCAAAGATCAGGGGACTCCAAAGAACCATGGGAAGGAGCATATATGGAAGGAAGAGAGAAAAAAAGAGCCTATTGTCCCTCTGATCGAGGAAAGGGGAGGAATTCTAGGGCCTCTATTCTTCAGGTCAACACAACATAATGCTCCAGGCCCACCAGAGAAAAAGACTTTTGGCCTCATTTTATGGGAGTCTGTGGAGTCTCAAAGGCCTGAGTTTCAACCCTTATGCAGCCACACATAGTTGGGTGAACTAGGGCAAATTAATTAGCTTTGCTGAGACTCAGTTTTGTCATCTACTCTATAGGCACAATGATATCTCCCTCAGAGTGGTGAAAATTAAAATAGATGTGATAGTTAATTATATGTGTCAAATTAACTGAGTTATAGTGTCCAGCTGCTTGGTCAAATGTCACACCAAATATCCCTAAGGAGGCAGTTTTTGAGATGTCATAAACATTTATAATCAGTAGACATTGAGTAAAGCAGATGATCTATAATGTGAGCGAGCCTTATCCAATCAGTCAAAGGCCTAAGAGCAAAGACTAAGTTTTCCCAAAGAAGGAATTCTGTTTTCATAACTGCAACACTGCAGTTCTGCCTGAATTTCCAGCCTGCCTGGCATGTCCTGAGGAATTTGGACTGGCCAGTCCTCAAACACATGTGAGCCCATTTCATTATATATTTAATTAGTTAGTTAGTTAACTAGGGAATCTCCAGGGAAACAGAGCCAACATAACAAGGATATAGTCTGAGAAATGCACTATTAGGCACTTTTGTCATTGTGTGAATATCATGGTGTATAGTTAGTTACACAAACCTACACAGGATAGTCTGCTATACCTCTAGGCTATATGATATAGCCCAGCAGCCCCCAACCTCTTTGACACCAGGTACCGGTTTTGTGGAAGACAATTTTTCCACAGACCAGGGATGGGGGATGGTTTTAGGATGATTTAAACATGTTACATTTATTGTGCACTTTATTTCTATTATTTTACATTGTAAGATATAATGAAATAATTATATAAATCATCATAATGCAGAATCAGTGGGAGCCCTGAGATTGTTTTACTACAACTAGACGGTCCCATCTGGGGGGTGATGGGAAACAGTGACAAGCTGAGTGTGTTGCTTATGTCCAGTCTACTCCATAATGTCATTTTGGTTGCTCTCTGCAGGAGACTCTGCTTCACAGAAATAGGAATGGAAGCAGGCTTCTCAGTGCTTTTGTGGCAATCTCAGGATATTCCACCTTGACTTTAATCCAGAATGTATGGAGATTTGAAGTTGTCTCCAACATACTTTTAAGGCCACCGTTATTTGCAATCTCAAGCAGTTGATCCTCTTCTAGCACGGACAAAGTTGATTCACCTGGCTTATTCACAAATGGGTCACAGATCCATTCCATCACAGTTTGGGGGTCTTTTGTGGTTAGGAAGTAATGCTCAAACTCTTTTGAAAGTTGAGATACGTGACCATGCATCAGCTGGGAGAAAGAAGGCCCTGGCTCAGTCTTTGAAAAGCTCTGCTAATGTTTGAAACATGTCAAAGAGCCCAATGTTCACTCATCACCCCCATAATTCCAGTTTGGCTTTGAATGAAGGCACTTAATCTGCTGACTTGAATACAGTTGTCATTCTCCCCTGAAGTGACAGATTGAGTTCGCTGAGCAGGTTGAATGTGTCACACCAGTAAGCAAGTTTTGAGACCCATTTTGTGTCACTGAAACGTGCTGCCAGTGGTGACTGTTTTTCTAAAAGAAATCTCTGGAACAGCTCCCATAACTCAAAAACTCTGGTCAGTGATTGAACTTTAGAAAGCCATCTCACTTCTGTGTATAAGAGATGTGTGTGCTTTGCATCCATCTCCTCACAGTGCTGTATGAATAGACATGAGTTAAGGGCATGTACTTTTGTGGCTGATCATTTTAATCACATCCCACAAAATGTAGTTAAGTTCAGATGACATTTTTCAGTTAGCCAGTATTTCTCTATGGATGACACGGTGCACAGACTCACATTCAGAAGCAACCTCTTTGATGCAAGTAATGAAACCAGAAAGCCATCAAGTCATAGCAGCCACTCTGTGCATATACCGACACAAAATGACCAATGCAGTTTTCCTTATATGTAATCATTCAAAGACTTGAATAGTTCTGCAGCTGTGGTGTTGGTTGGCAACAAAAGTACACAACACATGTCCTCATGCACATCCTCCTGAAAAATATATTAGAAAAAACAAGCATTGTTGCCTTGTTGTCAACATAGGTAGACTCATCAACCTGGATTGCATACCATGGTGACTCATTCATCCTAACAATTGTGCCTCACTATCCTCTGCTATTTAATCAATTTGTCTATTTATGGTGCTAGCCAAAAGAGGAACACATGCCACCTCTTGAAGTGCCGCCTCTCCTAAAAGTTCACAACAGATGTCCTTAGCAGCAGGCAGGATCAATTCTTCACCAATAGTAAAGGGCTTCTTAGCTTTAGCAATGTGGTTAGCCACTAAGAATGATGCTCTCAGTGCAGACACATTTGATGAAGTGGTGGCCTTCAATAATTGCTTCCATTCTTTGTGTTCACATTTTTTTTTCCTTTTGTAAAACCCCAAAGGCTTGTCTTTTAGTGCAGGATGTTTGATTTTCATGTGGTGAAGCAGTTTTGAAGTCTTCATGGCTTCATTGGATAGCTGGTCACCACATATTATACAAAATAGGCTTGGAGAATGCGAATCACCTGTTGCAATGAACCCATAATTTAAGTAGGACTCATGATGTTTTCCTTTAAATGCAGCTTTTTTGTTGTTGTTGTTGGCAGTCTTAGAGTCTTCTCCTGTCTCATCATTGGATCTTTCTCCCTTTTCAAAGAAGCTCTCCAGTGACATTTTTTTTTTTTTACTCATTTTGGCTAGGGGTTGCTTGTGGGCTTACCAGAACTGTGACTGACACAAGTGCACAGTGTGGGAAATAGGTGAAGATGGAAGTGATAAATAAAATAATGGGTGGGCCATGCACAGACCAAAATAAGTGTTGGATTCTGACTAAAGCCTGCCACCAGATGCAGCTGTACAATGGAAATACATCAACTCACTTGCCACTATAAAATCTGCCACCAGATGCAGCTTGTCATTTGCCACTCACTGATAGGGTTTTGATATGTATCTTCAAGCAATTGATTTATTATGGTCTCTGTTCAGTCAAACCTCTCCGCTAATGATGATCTGTATTTGCAGGCACTCCCCAGCGCTAGCATCACCACCTCTGCTCCACCTCAGATCATCATGCATTAGATTCTCATAAGGAGCACACAGCCTTAATCCTTCACATGCTCAGTTCACAGTAGGGTTTGTGCTCCTATGAGAATCTAATGCTGCCACTGATCTGACAGGAGGTGGAGCTCAGGTGGTAATGTGAATGATGGAGAGAAGCTGTAAATACAGATGAAGCTTTGCTCACTTGCTGCTCACTGCTCACCTCCTGCTGTGTGGCCCAGTTCCTTACATGCCACGGACTGGTACCAGTCTGTGGCCTGGGGATTGGGGACCCCCAGTATGGCCTATTGCTCCTAGGCCACACACCTGTACAGCCTGTTAGTATACTGACTACTGTAGGCAATTATAATATAGTGGTTAGTATTTATGCATCTAAACATATCTAAGCATGGAAAAGGTACAGTAAAATATGATATAAAAGGTAAATAATGGTACACCTGTACAGGGCACTTACCATGCATGGAGCTTGTAGAAGTGGAAGTTGCTCTGGGTAAGTCAGTGAGTGCGTGATGAGTAAATGTGAAGGTTTGGGACATTACTGTGCACTACTGTAGACTTTATAAACATGGTTCCACAAGCCTTCCCCCTGCTTCCTTTCAACAAGGTCAGAAATAGAACATCAAAGCTGTCAATGCTGCTCCATGTACAGGGATGAAGGCTGGATCAGTTGGAAATATTGAGGAGAAACTGGTTGGGTAAGGTGTAAATCACCATAACAGTAATTGTCAAGAAGGAGTGAAAGGTGGTGTGAGGATCAGTAGGAATAAGAAATCAAAAAGTATCAAAATACAGAAGTGTCTGTTTAAGCCCTTTGCCCATCAGAGAGATTAAATTAAAACCACAATGAGATACCACTTCACACCGGTCAGAATAGCCATCATAAACAAATTGACAGACACAGTACTGGTGAGGTTGTGGAGAAAAGGGAACCCTAGTGCAATATTGGTGGGAATGCAGACTGATGCTGCCACTGTGGAAAACAGTATGGAGTTTCCTCAGAAAACTAAAAATGGAACTGCCTTTTGATCCAGCAATTCCACTGCTGGGATTGTACCCTAAGAATCCTGAAACACCAATCCAAAGAACCTATGCACCCCAATGTTCATAGTGGCACAATTTACAATAGCCAAATGCTGGAAGCAACCTTAATGCCCACCAGTAAATATGTAGATAAAAAAAATACTATGGTACATTTACACAATGAATACTATGCAGCAGAAAGAAGGAACTCCTACCCTTTGCGACGGCATGGATGGAACTAGAGAGAATTATGCTAAGTGAAATAAGCCAGGTGGTGAAAGACAAATACCATATGATCTCACCTATAAGTGGAACCTAATCAACAAAACAAACAAGCAAGCACAAAATAGAACAAGAGAGTGAAATTGAGAACAAACTGACAGTAACCAGAGGGAAGGTGGGAGGGATAAATGGGGGGGGGAGGGGAAGGGTGTTCAGGAACATGTATAAAGAACACATGGACAAAACCAAGGCAGGTAAGATTAAGGGTGGGGAGTGGGGATGGCTGGGGTGGGGTGGAGTGGTGGTGGGAAATGGAGACAACTGTACTTGAACAATTAAAAAATAAATAATAAAAAATTCTTAAATGTCAAAAAAAGGGTAAATTTGGAGTTAAGAATTTATAAATTAGTAACCAGTACAGTCTTCTTGCTAATATCTCTGCTTCCATTATTGCCCATCTGAAATCCATTTGCCTTGTGGCAGTCAGAGTTATCTTTTTAAAATGAGAAACTGATCACTTCACTTTTCCTTGGAATAATATTCAAACTCCTTCCCATAGTCTAAAAGTCCTGCTTGCTTCAGCCCTTGCCTCTTGTTACCACTCTTTTCCTTTGCTTTTGTTTTATGCAGGACTTTTTCACAGGTCATTTCTCTGCCTAGAACCCCTTCCCTACCCTGCCCCTTCCTGCCCTTATCCTACTCCTTGGCTAGTTTAAGTACTCCTCATCTTCAGATTCCAGCTGAGATGGCCCTTCCTTTGGGAGGCCTTGCCTGACCCCAGGCTGAATCAGCTCCCCCAAGAGCGCTACAGTTGCCCTTTTGAAATATCCATCACACTTGGAGTTTTTTGTTTCATGTCTGGATTTCCCACTAGACTGTTCACTTTTTGGAGAGAGAACTGTAAAATTCATGGTCATAGCCATATCCCCAGGACCCAAAACAGCATCTGAAACTCAGTAAGTACTCAGTAATAGTGTTAAATAAAATCTAAGCAATTATATACACTTCATTGTAACTGCATTGAATCTGTTAGGGAGCACTATATTTCATGAGCTGAGCCAGGATATGTATAATGTGAGTTTAATCAAGGAAAACTCCAAAAAGTAAATTACATTTTATACCAGATAAGGAAGGAGTCGTGGACCTAGATTGCCATAAAAACATTGAATCAGCGCATGGAATCAATGCCTGAGAGGACTGGCTTCACTAAAACAGAAAAATTGGACTAGAGAGTAGGGAAAATGCGGGTAGAGAAATGCAGGGTGGAGATCAACAGCAGAAGGGACACACTTATTTAGGTGATCCAGGAGCCCACAAGGATGATTAAAGACAGATATTTCTGGAAGATGAATCTGGCCTCTGTGCATCTGAATGGACTGTAGAGAGTGGAGAGAGAGCAGGATAGGCAAGGGAGAAGTCTGGTGACTAGTGGCTAAACTTAAACAATTGGCCAACATAGGCATGAAAGGAAAGAGTATATAGTGGTACCCACAGAGGTAGAAAAAAGGAAATCATACTACATACTGGACTCGGTGTTGGGTTCAATGGAAAAAAGAGTTGTGGTCTCCTCTTTGAGGAACTTCTTAGTTGGAGAGACAGATGTTAACCAGTCACAGAAATGAATTATCATTGCCAGAAGAGGTAAGTGCTAAGAAGGAAAATTACAAACTGCTCTGAGAGTGAATAACAAGATGGCCTGACCTAGCCCAGGGGGACAGTGGAGGCCTCCCCAAGGTACTGATGGAAACGGAAATCAGTTAACTAGGTACCTGTGGTAGCTGGGTAGTGAGGCTGGGGAGAGAGCATTCAAGGCAGAGAGAACTTCATGTTCACACACTGGTATGTGTATGTACACACGGCTTGCACCCACTCTTCCATCTTTGGAGGCCCTAAGGGACCTGTATAAGATGTAAAACAGTCCTCCAGAAACACCTTGGGATCAGCAAGGCTTGCTTACTCTTGCACATTTGTCCTCAGCCTCCACTAAACCCTTGGGTATTCTCAGCAAATCAGCACACTCATTCACAAGAAAACTATTGACTTAACAGGAAAACGATCACACAGAAGGTTGAAGTGATTGTGTGAAAACCACATAGAGTGAAACCATGTGGTCCACTAAAGGTGTTATTTTGGGACAGATTAAAATTGGGAGTCAAGAAATCAATCAGGTCAGCAAACAGTCAATCAGTCTCAACCATTAAGACACCACATTGGTGGTATTGTTATTGACACAGCCAGAGTAACTCAGAGATAAGCTGCGGAGTAAGGCCTTAGCTATACTAGTCAATAAAGCACTTTTGGTCCTAAGAAAGCACGCAACTGGAACTAGCTCTGTTTCATTTTTCACCTCCTAGCCAGAATGGCCCACAAGCTACATCTGTCAGTGCAAGAAGGCAGGGCTGAGTGTTGATGTTTAAATCATTACAGGAGAGATGAGAAAATGAAGAGCATAGGTCAATAAATTCCACATGAGCTATTTTTAAAAACTTCTAGATCTTAGAAATATGAGAAAATCAGAAGCAACCCAACAGAGAGCCTCTGCCCTGCCCCACCCCTTCGTATTGCAAAGTATTTCTGGCACTAACTCAACCAGAGCTGAAAAGAGTCAAAGGACCACTACATGTTGGGAGGGAGAGAGAGGGGTGGGGTGTACATGTCTCCACGGGGAAGGCTTGGGGACCTCACTAACTCTTCCCAATTTCTACTCCTTCTTTGCTCCAACCTCCATGCACACAGGTCCACTAAGGATATAATACCCTTCCAGTCTAGACAAGAAGTTCCTTGAAGGAATGAACAGGGCAAGAGTTACCTCTACGTTATTTCTGTTTCTCCAGTGCCTAGCACTGAGCAGGCACTCTGTTAATATTGCTTTCATTGACTCCCTCCCTTAATTCAGAATAACAGCTATTTTCCTAGGAATCCCACAGCCCTGATTTAGCAGCCCCTGGATTCTTCCCACATATGTAACCTGGACTACATTCTACCTTCCCTGGCATACCTCTGGGCAAAGAAGCCTCTTCCACCCTCATGTTATGTGGCCACTGTCTTTTCATTCTTTCTGACCTAGCACAGAATTATTTTATTAAGAGACTCCTGGTCACTTAAGCCAAGTCATCCATCTGCCTTCAAGGAAAGCTCTGGGCCCAAATTTCTCCCAATCTCAAGAAAAACATTGCAAAATCAAGTCTATTTTCATTTGGTTTCTTCGGCCTCATCTCTTAAGTCAGGTACTGAGTTTGGCTTGGCTGATGGGAAGGCTATGTTTTTGGAAAGAGACCCAGCACCGAGTATTATTCACCCATAAAAATGGCTCCAAGGCTTTTGACATGTGGAGACAGAAACCGACTGTCTTGCCAGCAGTTGAAGGGCAGCATGGTGGCCTTGAGTAATCCAGAGGGGTCAGTGGTCTCCTTCTAACCCCCAAACTGAGAAGGAGCTGTTCTGGGCTAAAGAGGCCTCTGCTAAGGAAGGGCAGCTCAGCAGTCCTATGTCCCAGCCAATGCCCCAACCAGAGAATGTCTGTCTTTTCTCAGATGGCCCAAGGGATTAACATCCCCAGCATGAGCCATTGACTTGGTGGTGTCCAGGATTCCCAGTGCCCCCTGAAATAGAGCACTGAAGTAAGGCCTTGAAATAGGGGATCAATTTGGACAGAAGGCAAACAAGGGAGGTGATTTCATATTGCAGAGGGGATTCCAAGTTGAGGTAACAGCACAAGCAAAGGTTGGAAAATCAATGATTAAAAATGGTAGCAAGTTGTTTTGTTTTCTTGAGTTCTGAGACTCTGGAAATGGAGTATGGGAATCAAGGCTGAGGAGGTCTACAGGAGCTGAATCCCCCAAGATATCTGACATGAGCTGCTGTGAAGGGCTTGTACTTTGTGCTAAAGGTGGTGCCAAGCCTCTGAAATGTTTTGAGAAGGGTGACACAAGCAAATTTATGTTTTAAAAGGTTCTGTCTGGCTACTTTGTGGTGTTTGGAAAACTATGCAGGAGGCTGGGGTGGTTGGACATTGAGATGATGATGGCCTAAATGTCCTAGGGTTGAAGAGAAGTAGACCTGACTCAGAGATCATTGAGAAGATAAAGGAACAGGACATAGTAATTGACTGAACTTGGGACAAAAAGCCAGGAGAAAGTTTGAGGACTTATGAATCCATATTATACATTAAGATTTATAGATCCATAAAATATGTTAACTAGCTTTTACTGAGCATCAATTGTATGCGGACAGAACTCTGTGCTTCAAAATAGGGACCAGAGGTACATAATACTTGGTGCCTGCACTCAAGTAGCTCCAGATATCATGGAAAAAAAACAGGCAAAAAAAGTGACAATGTAGTATTTCTAGTTGCTGACAGGCACAGAGGAGGGGTTCCACATTTAATTTCAAGAAGATTGGAAAGCTAAAGGGAAAATTGTCACAAGAGATAACCACTGAGCTGTGTCTTGATGGGGACCAGGTGAAAGGAAGAGGGTACAGGTACTGCAAGCAAGTGCACAGCATATGTAAAGGCAACAAGGTGTGAAACAGCATGGGGATATATATGAGCCAGTGATGAGAAGGATGGTAGCACCATTAGTTGTGATCTAGGACACAGAAAGCAGAACAATTTGTGGTGATGGTGGTGGTGGTAGATAGCGGGAGGCAGAATTGGGTTCTGTCTTAGACATACTGTGTTTGAGGTACTGGAGGAATAGTTAAGAAATCTCTGCAAAGTGTTCCCTGTGGAAACAGAGCTGGGCTTATGAGGGATGATGATGGTGGCCCACATGGGGCACTTTGCCCTTCACCTTTGTTACCAAATAGCACTTGGGGTCCTGCTGCCCACTGCCACCCTCTAGAAAAAAAAATTCCAGTAGCAATGGTTTTGTGATAAAGGAAAGGAGTCTTTATTCAAAAGTGGTTAAGCCTATCAATTAAGGCTAAACTTTAACACCTGAGTTCTCCTATCTTTTCCCTGTTAGTTTTTAGTTATCTTGATTCTATAGGGTTAGTTTACAAACTAAAACAACATAAGATACAAAAGCTACACAATTTTGGAAGAATAGCAGGCTTCTGCCTCAGAGCCTGGTTCCTCTAGAACACCCAGAGAAGATTAACCCTGCCACCTTCTGCCAGGTCAGCCTGATTCTAGGCTGTGCCAAGAGTTCCTTCCAATACAAAATAATGTTTATTGGGAAATGCAGACAGGTGCAGCACCATCACCCAAGCATCCTGGAGGAAGAAGAGCCTGAGAGCCTGAAAGCCCAAGCCCAAGCCCAAGCCAGCTTGGGAGCCAGAGAGCGCTTCCTGAACCAGAGAGCCAGCTCTTTTTATTTTCATTGGCTCTGGAGACATTCAGCTTGTCAGCCAATCCCATCCTAGACCGCCCACAATTGCCTCTGCAAACTCCTCCTATGGCCCCTCCCTACTTCTCCCCAGTGACCTGATTTATCTTGATCAGATCTCTTCGTATCACCTTCACAGTAGCATAAGACCAGTGGAGGTTAACAGGACTGAGAAAAGGTGGGTAGAGGCTATCCAAGGCAGTATTCTTTGGTTTCAGAGCTTCATGTCCCTGCGGCAGACCCATGTTTGGGGTGGGGACTGTTGGGCTACCTGGGATCTCAATGGTTGAAGACCATTTGGTGCCTGAAAGCATATACTCCTCCTGCCTCCTGTGTTTGGTCTGGGGAGGAAGATGGGTTACCAACCTCAAGTACACACCAGAGGAGCAACTGGTAGTAAGGACCTCCTTGGCCACCTGGTTTCTCAAATCCTTTCCTGAGCCACTCTTAGTGTCAGAGTCAGGACTTAATCAACCTACTCCCAGTTCCAAGTCCTGCCCCTCCCTCAGAAGGCTACTGCACCTGAAGGGAGGGTTGACTTCTTGGCTATCAATGACTGGCTGTGGGGCCAGAACTATGCTTGAGAAACAAAGAGATTTACCAATCCACAGAGCTATCTAATTTTTCTCATTGTCTGCTTTATCCAGCAGGGTAGACATGCTTTCAAAAGGTAGTATCAATAAGCGGAAGGGCAAAGTAGGTACTAGGAATGATG
>VMDR010027922.1:0-13365 GCA_007922815.1 Macrotus californicus
CAGTGACATAGTCCTGAAAGATTTTCCACACAAAGTACAATATGTGAGTAAACAGAGATATTTTAAATAAAACATAACACTATTTAATTAAATATTTCTAATTTATGAAAGTAGATATACTGATATGAGGCATAAAATAATTAACCGCTCCTACATAGACTTCCTATTAATACTGTAGGTAGTAATTTCTAACAGTAGTTTTATAACACTTACAGCCGCATTTCTTTCAACTTTATAAACCGGTAAATAGTTAAAGCACTGCACTGTCTCACATCATTTTTAATGGATAGCTAAGAACCACGTGCCTTGATAATCTCACATGTGCTGATGCCATAACTGCAGTGAAACAGAAGCAAATTAATTTATAATTAAAGGGGAAATCTGGTTAAACTAACAAATATGTAAATGCATGTAGACATATCTCCGGTTAAATTACTCTCATGGGCTCAATTCAGGTCAAAGATCTCACCAAATGCCTATTTTGCAATTAACTTTTGTAGGACACTTTCTTTAAAATCACATATTTAGATTACATTGCATGTGTGTCCCCCTGTTATGTGTTCTGATGCTTTTTTAAAGAAAGAAAAGCTTGTCTCTGGGCCCGAACCTCTCCGACTCCTGCACAGTAGCTGCTTCAGACCCGTGTGCTTATGTTTCCGATTCCTGGGAAGTTCTCTTTGCCACAGGGCGTGCCCTGAAACACATCAAAAGAACCAAGTTCTACAAAAGAAAAAAGAAACTCAAGTAGGCTTGAACACACAAAGAGGGAGAAAGAGATGAGAAAGGGGCCAGGCAGAGTGCTGAATACTAAATGAGTTCAGCCAACCCCAGGAGCTCTTCATCACTTACATTTATCTTACTCTGGGAGAGGAGCGTCAAAACCAGCCCTGACATAAACCACCCACTGCCATTGACTTTGACTCTGAGTGTGTGATGTGTATCGTACACAAAAAGGAACAGATTTCATGAGGTATCACTGTTACCTCACAAGAACTGAAAAGAAAACATTTAAAAACACAATCACCAAAGTGCCAAGCAAATAAACTCAGCATGGTTTTCACTTAACTAATCCATAGGGTATGTACTGAAATCTGCTAACTGTGAGTTGCTTTAACCTCCTTGCAGCAGCATTTCTATGGCCTCTTCTGCACTTGTCATAAAGCATGTGAGACTTTCCACTGCTACTTGCCACATTTTGTACATATTTTGGTTTTCAGGGACAAAACTCATGGTCAAAATCTCTGCAACAAGATAGAAGCTATGCGATAAATTAAAAAGCCATTAAAAATGTAAACAGCTCAAAATACTGAAGAAATGAGGGAAATATTTTCTGATGTATGCTAATTCTATCTTTGGTATCAGTGCCCACCAATTCTGATTTTCTGTGTTCTTGAAAGTATTTCCAACTGATGCACCCCTTCCTACAAACTTACCATGCCACTGGGTCTTGAATACACAGATTTTCTAGAGATAGAAAGTATATAGGTCTGACTGCACTGTAGTCCTGTAGTGGAATTTTGGTGCTTTGAGGTAAGTAAATTCACAGTGAGTGAATGGTAAGAGGTGAACTTGCAGAGAAAGAGAAGGGGAGGGGTGAGGGAAGGTAGGAGAGGGAGAAAGAAAGGGAAGGGGGGAGAGAGAGAGAGCGCTATCTATCAAAAGACCTTTCTTATTTGCATGATTTAGAAATACTACAGAAGGTTCACATTTAGAACTTCAGTACACGTTTTTATTATCAAAAGTGACTATTACACTGGGGAGGGGTGGGGGGGAAGGCAGAAAATTGTACTTGAACAACAATAAAAAAAAAAAAAAGAAATGTAGGATTGAAAAAGAAAAAAAAATGACTGTTACAAATAGTAGGTGCAAGATCATTTCCAAAGCATAGGAAGCTATACTCTAATGTGACATTGACGTCCTAACAGAATAATTAAACAGTGGTGTGTATCTGCCAGGATTATACATATTTTATCTTGCACTTACCTGAGACTTCCTTATTTCTGCTCTACTCTGTTTGCATCACTTTTATCTCTCTACTGGCACACCACTCATTATAGTAGAATAATTCTCATATGTTGCTTTTGTCAATTGGTATTCAATATAAAAACTAAACTTTTTAAAAAAAGGTTTCGCGAAAGTTCAGAAGCACGTTTAGGCGAATGTGTCAGGTTTCCTTAGTGCTGTGCCATGCACAGCCTCTAGAACGAAGGGCTGCAGTCAGCCCGCAGTCTGGGAGGAGAGGTGGGGTCTCCGTGCCCTGTCTCCATCCAGAGCAACAGGCAGCCGCTCCCACAGTCATCTTTTAAACTCTCGTACAGGCTCTTTCTCTGTTTCAGTTTTCTTCCATTTTCTTAAGCAAACAAAAGAATTAAACATCTCAAACAACTCGGAGTTCAAGGCAATCATATGCTACTCAGGGATATCAGTAATACCAAAATAAAATCACATGATTTCATTCCAATTTCTGTAGTGATATCCAGAAAGCCTGTCTTGAGAGAGGGCGCCAGCGAGAGAAAGAGAAAGGGAAGCAATCAAGAAAAATCAAACACGAGTTACAATTCTCGATGTTGATAGTCCTGGTCCAAGTTTTCTTCTGTCTTCAAAATCAGCTCCTTGTCAAATACACCGCACAAAGTCGCTGTTTGCTTTTATGTGGCTGCATATTCTCTTTTGCATACGTTGTTTGTGGTTAGCATTTAAACCGCTGCAAAGTGTCAGTGCAACAGTGGAAAAAGCAGACAGAAAACTTTCCCAGGGATTAAAAATATGTAAAATACTGCACCCACCACATCCCATCTGGTCCCCAGAGGTGGAGTGTGATGCTTCCAGGATGAACAGGCCCTAGATCTTCCATGAGACAGTCAAAGAGAGAAGGAAGAAGCACATCGTAGCTTTTGTGTGGCCCTCAGGATCCTGGAGCTCAAATAACTCCCTCTAACTGCAGGCCTTAAAAGCCCAAAGGTCAAATCAAAAGCACTTGTGGCCCTGGCTGGTATGGCTCAGTGGACTGACTGCCCTCCTGTGAACCAAAGCATCACCGGTTCGATTCCCAGTCAGGGCACAGGCCTGGGTTGCAGGCTAGGTCCCCAGTTGAGGGTTCAAGAGGCAACTGATCGATGTATCTCTCACATATCGAAGTTTCTCTTCATCTCTTTCTCCCTCCCTTCCCCTTTCTCTAAAAATAAAGAAGTAACATCTTAAAAAAAAAAAAAAGCCCAAAAGTCAGTCTCAGCCTGCCAAAATACCCCTGGATGTCATGGTGCCCTCAGCAGGCAGCAGCTTGCCTTTGGGCAACAACTTCTGGGTGTGCCCTTACTAAGCACTTCCAGGCTTCCTAAGGTGTCTTGTCCTCACAGGGGACTTCCTCGTCCACAGGACTGGTGGAGCTATAGTTTAAACAATATATTAATTAACACACCATTTGAAAAGCTAATCACTTATTAAATCAAGCTCTAAACTATTGGAGATATAGTGTTAGTCTTTTCCAATGATACAGTTTACGATCAACTCAAAATTCGAATATCCAAAACACATCTCTCTCTTAATGTATTTTTTATTGTTGTTCAAGTACAATTGTCTCCATTTTTCCCCAATTCCCTCCCTCCTGTCCCACCCATCCCCACCCCCCACCCTCAGTTGATTCTCCCCCGCCTTTGGCTTTGTCCATGGGTCCTCTGTACATGTTTCTTGAAGACCCTCCCTCTTCCTTCCTCCGCTACCCCCCTCACCCCTCCCCTCTGGTTGCCCTCAGCCTGTTCTTTCTTTGAATGTCTCTGGTTATATTTTGCTTGCTTGTTTGTTTTGTTGATCAGGTTCCGCTTTTAGGTGAGGTCATATGGTATGTGTCTCACCAGACACATCTCCTTTCATCTACTGTTTCTATTTGTGAAAAAGAGCAAATATCGCCCCGTCCCCAGAGATGACTGGGGCAAGAGCAATGGGCTGTTCCGTGGAATGAACTTGGTTCCAATCCTGACGCTGCTAATTACTAACCAGCAGGGTGACCTTGGGCAAATTTCTGAACCTCTGCTGTTGTAACCTCTTTCCCTATCAGTAAAATAAAAATGACAATAGTTCCCACATCATGGAATTACTGTGAGGAATAAATGAGATTGATTTAGAAACTAAACCAAAAAGCCTGTTATAACCTGTAACAAACATTTAATAAACCTTCACTGTTATTGCACTGTCCGGAGTGGCTGAGTTGGTTGGAACGTCATCCCCTAATCCAAAAGGCTAGAGCCAAAAGGTCGCAGGTTTGATTCCCAGTCAGGACACGTGTCTAGGTTGCAGGTTCATCCTGCCAGGGGTGTGCTCCAGAGACAACCAATCAATGTTTCTCTCTCATATCAATGTTTCTCTTCCTTACCCTCCTTCTCTCTACAATCAAAAAGCATGTCCTCTGGTGAGAACAAAAAAAGAAAAAAAACAAGAAAAAGTTTTCCACTATTACTCAACTTAAAAAAATAACCTTTCACTCATGCTTCTGGATCCTATCAGCCAGCCTCAGAAACCCAGCAGCTTGGCATTTGTGCCCTTTTCCCTCATTTTCCTGGTAACTTGGCTCTAGACCTGACCTCCTTGTAACTAGATGGCTTTAACCGCTATTTCAAGTGACTGCCTGGTCATTTCTTTTTCTACAACCCAGCCTGTACATCACTGGCCATTTGACTTTTCATAAATGATGCTTCCTGTCCATTGCTGTTGTAGAGATCTTTACCGATTTCCTCTTTTCTAACCCTCTGCCTAGTTTTCAAGGGCCTACACCTCCTAATTCTACTCATTATTCCCTGATGCAAAACTCCAATTTATTGTAGACAATTTTCTGCCATATAATTTTTTCATTGATCCCCTCATATAGTCAACAAATATTTATGAAGGGTCTACCATGGACCAGTTGGATACAAATATATTAGTTTCCCAGGATATAAAAAATAAATAAAATATTATTTTTTCTGCCATCAATGAAATTATCATAGACAAGAGACAATTAATCAACTCATGGTGATATACCAGGTAAGAACACTAAAGAAGTATAGGACAAATAAAAGAAAACTATATTGCTAGAACATTCTGTCTTTGGGTAGGAAGGCCTTGAGATATAGTATTAGAAGTAAATGATTACAAGGTAACAAGGTATCGTTTGTCACATTACTTCCTGCTTCTAGGAGCCACAGGGCCCTAAAAGTTTGTGTTTTCTTGTCCTTAATTAAAACTGCTCACAAGCTGTCAAAATCCTAGGCATCCTCACAAAACCAACCGCCCCCCTGCCTCCATGATTCCCTCCTTCATTATTCCAATACTTGACTTTCCTTTTCTAGAACTACCAAATCTATTAGTCTGTGTTATTTAACTCAATACTAGGTTATATTGAAGCTTCAGGTATGTATGTATGTGCGTGATAGACTTACCTGCCTAACCAGATTATGAGCCTATTAAGAGCAGAATTCATGCATTATACAAGTGCATTCCCTATTTTCCAAAGAGTCTAGTTTAATTTTAAGATAACTGTAGTAATAAATAATTAGTAATTGGATAACTTATTTTTGTAGGGAAATGCATATTTTTAAAATGAGTATTTTTTTTCACCTTGCTTGATAGTCAGAATTCCCTAAAATTTTTTCTATGTAGCACCAATTCTACGAGACGCTAATGAATATTACTCAAAAACTTAACTCCCTGTTGACATGTTGGGGACGTACTGAGTTAAACGTAGGTAAATAAGATTATTTACTGCAAGACTTCCTAGAGCCTTTAAAAGTTATATAACTTAAGTCATCAAGAGAAGTAGATATCATACAGTGCTTCCCAAATTTGCTTAATGTTAAACTATTTCTTGGAATTAGTGTTCATAGACCTCAGCTGATGTCTCCCAAAGTCTTTGGAGCTGATTTCTATTTTTAGCTCAAACGATTTGCATTCAATTAATGGTAAGTGCTACCAATCTACTAACACTATTAAAAGCTCTTGGTTCTCTCTAATTCTGTAACACTAGCGAAGATTTTGATAACCATAAAACCAGGGCACAAATTCTCCCCAAAAGGGCACAGAGGCAGGAATCACACTGATCCCTTCCGAAGCTGAACAAAGCTTCACGATTTGTGTCTAGATTCAAAGCTCCTGCTATTGACCTAAATTTTTATGATTCTGTTATATATGGCTGAATGGTGAGGACTACCCCTTAGATTTCAGGAAGAGAGAAATTTCTTAGTTAAGAGCATCTATTTAAATAAGTTAAAATGCATTCAGCAGTATCAAATTTGATTAATGATTACAACTTTGGTAGGATTCATGTATTTATCGTTAACTATTAATGTTTTAAAGCTCATGCATGGCCTAAAACTAATAACTAAATGTCAAGATCTGAGATTTAAGATCTAAGGAAACAGGCTCCAGAATATTGTACATGACTGATGGCAAGACCACCTTTGATAGAATGCTCCACTAACTCTCCGTGTGAGGGTGATGCTGACTTTATTTTCTGGTGAAGATATTCAAGGCCTCAGCTAGTATAAACTACCAATATATCCTAATCCAGACCTGGCTGAACTCCAAGGCCCTCCCTGAAACAGGTTCTAGTGAACCGGCAGCCAGTATGCTCTGCTTTCTCACAGCTGCCTGGGGGCCAGAAAACCTATGAATCCCTACACGGTAGGTTTTCAACAGCTGCCATCATGCTTCGTTTTGTTTACAAAGGACCTTTAAAGTGGAATCAATGCCTTATAAGTAATGGTAGGACCACGGGAAAGCCAAACATTGTCTGCAATCAACCTTGATGTGACCTTATGCCTTATTTTCCCACAGGCTTCATCCCTGCGGAATGAAACTACAACATCTGAGAGAAGAAATACTTGGTCGTTAAGGCCACGTTGAAACTTGGCACCAATAACTGGAGAAGCCAGGCCTCCAGTCATGGCCTGCACCAGTCATCACAAGTAGGAGGACCTCTGGACGACCCATAACCTCAACCAGCACCAAAGCTGCTGGTCTCTTTCTTGCCTATTGATTTCAGGACCCACTAAGTAAATCCTGAGCACCCAAAACTGGTGAGTTGATGTACTACAGTCTAGGTTAACAATTCTTACTCAGTTCAAAGAAGAAGAACTCACCAGATCATGACACCCAGAATCTTGGCTATAATCCACTCATAGGTGAGTGACATTAGGACTGCTGCTTTAAGCTACCAGTCCTGGATATCACTGGAGCCAGCCTGTTAGCCTTGGAGGGACATGTCCGTGCAGTGGATGTCTTGCCTATGTGTCCTGGTTAGGAGCGTTCATGCTGAGGCCCAAGCCTGTACCACCACAGCTTTGTCCTCCAGCTTCTACCTGTTCAAGATTTGCCACAGTCTCAACTATTGGTCTTGGAACTTCTGATGGCCAAGTGTCCAGGAAGATGAGGAAGACCAGGAGAATGTGCCTTGGCAGAAATGAACTAGAAAAAGACATAGGCCTCTTTCAACCCGTATTGAACCACTGGTGATTGTGATTAATCATCTTTGGAGAATTTTATCACTGAGCTCTCTCCACATCACTAACACAACACTGTCTTCATATTTACCAAAATGATCTGCTTTGTCCACACCCAGGGACATTCCCTTTACCCTGAGCAACCATCAAATAGTTACAAGCTGCACAGAGCCCCGACCAAGGTGAGCCACCCATTTGAATCCACATTGGGTAAATTTGTCATTGTAGACAAAGATTACTTGCATCATGAGATTATATGCTGGAATAGCAGTAACTGTGTATACTATCCCCCACCAAAATAACTGAGTTTTTCTTATATCCAGTTCCACATTCATCTATAATACATCCTCCATACAAATCAATTTCTTACAAGTAAGATATGGAATCATTCCATGAAACATCCCCATCCCGTAAGAATTCAACCAGTTTTTATTGAGGACCTATTATGTGCCCAGCACTGTATTAAATTCTGAGAATACAGTGATGAATAAGCCACAGTGCTTGCCCCTAAGAAGATTACATTCCAGTGGGGAAGTCAGACAATTAAACAGCATGATAAGTGCTACAGCATTGTAGTGATGGCCACAAGAATCCCCTCACCTCTGTTCACCTTGACCACCCAGGGAGCTCCTAGTGCCCAGGCTGACTCACAGAGAATCTTCTAATATGCCAAAGCTACCCACAAGATTCAAGCCAACATGCTGCAGGCCTGGGGAAACCCCTGCAAGTGGTGATCCTATGGATTCTGGTTACTAATGCATTATTTCTAAACCACCTGACTTTGAAACAGGCCAGATGCTCACTTACTAAGCGCCTTCCTTGTTATGGGATCAAACTGGTAGTCCTCAGGTTATAGTTGCTGATGGGTGGAGTCAAGCTGTGAAGTTGGAAGACATGGCTTCCAGTTTGGGTCCTGGCACTTGTCATGACTGTGGGCACATCACTTAAGATCTTTAGTCTTTGGTGTCTTTCTTTGCAAAATAAAAATAAAAACCTTATATACTATACCTACCTCACAGGGTTGTTGTGAGAATCAAGTGAAAATGTACGTGAAAGCACTGTGTAACTTTGTTATTTTTTAATCACCCCCATTTTCAGTGAGTTTTTTCTTCTCCCTACTGAATACAGTGCTATAATTCAAGAGAAGGATGTGCTCTTATTCCTGAATGGTCCTAAGTGGATGAAGTTCATACCTGGTGTTGTAATGGGAATTATGATGCCTGAAAGATGACAAGGATGTAATCCAGAGGGCCCTGTTGCCACATAGACATTCCGCCCTAACACACCATTACAGCCGAACACCAGTCAGCCCTCTTGATGGAAAGCTTTCCCCAGGGCCCGTTGTAAAGCACCCACTCTTGGCCCCAGAACACTAACCAGACAGTAAGGGTTCAGGGAGTCACCTGGGCTCTGACTGCCAAAGGAATCACCAGCCACTCCAGGGGAGAGCAGCCTCCCAAGATAGAGCAAGAAGACTTGTTTAAAGGAGACTCTGGCCTGATTAACACACACACACACACACACACACACACACATGCCATCCCTAACTGCCTGACCTATGATAGCTGAGCTGGCAAGGGAAACTCCTAGACATTTCATTTAAAGCAAAGGGTTGGTGACACATTTCTTCTTTAAGCACATTTGGTGAAGCTCAGGCCTACCTGGCTCTTGCCCTTCTAATTTTGACATGTCTGTTCCCTGTCTGTCCTACAGAGTTGTGATAAGATGTGTGCCTGGCATACAAGTCTTATATATTTCTCTTACACATACACACACACATACACACACACACACACACCACTGAGGAATCCCACATGGCAAAGTCTGAGCCTGGGCTTCCATTTCTGGTATCTCAAAATGAATTCTGAAATGCCCGATCTAATTTGAGTTGAGTCTCACTAGAGCACTCTGTCCCAGGTCGGAATGCTGACCCTCATTCCAGGGTAGGAGTTTACATAGAGTGCCTACTGAGCCACCGACACCCTGCAATGCTTTAAGAAAAAAAAAATTTTGTCTTTCTACTTAGAATACACCAGCTTTCCCCAAATAAGAGTATATTATCATGGACTTTCAGGAATAGCATAAACTTTCTATAGAAGATGTCCTGAGCAAAGAGAATGATGGTTATGTACCAAGAGATCAGATAGAATTGGCCTCCCAGGAGCTCTGGAGTTAGATCTCAGGCCTAAATAGAAAATTTCAACCCTAATCCATTCCTTAGATTCCTAGAGAAAGGAAGGAAGTTTATAGGAAAAATATTGATTCGATTTTTATATCCTTCTAAAATATTTTTAAATGAAATGGAAAATAATTCACAATCTCCTTCTTGCTCTATGTCAGAATTGCTGAATCTAATACACCAACTCAGTGAAGTGAGAAATTCCCAAATCTTTTAAGGCTATAACATTAACATTTCATTTTAATACTCTTTAAATATAAAAAAATCAAAACAGTGTCTCTAGTTTACAGTCACCACTTGCTGTGGGAAGGCAGCCAGAGAGACTCAGAGTACCAGCCACCCAAGGTCAAAGGCACTGAGCCAAAGACCCAGCAAAGAGCAGGCCAAGCCAGGAAGAAAAGCTGTTGCTAGAATGACAGGCCAAGCATATGAAATAAGATGATCTTCAGGTCATGGTAGCTGAAAAAGAAGAATAGACTTATCCAAGTTGGGAAACAGATTAAGATGTTGGAGTAGGTATCAGGCTGAATACAGCTGGCAGGAGATGGAGTCACCTATGAGCACACAATATTTGTCTTATAGTAAGTAGCCTTTCTTGTGAGCTGCAATATGGCATCCCAGTTTCCTTCCCTAAAGTAAAACTCTCAGTTTCACTAAGGTCACTTACATAGCCAGCCAAAAATAGAAAACCCTTCCTTACCCACAGACATACCTTTTTACTATGTTGGTTGAGACAATTTTCTTTTTTAGAGATTTTTAACTTTTTCATACTTTTTTGGTAAATTATTTTATCAATAAAAATGTGTCAATGAATTATTTCCCTAGTTAAATTCTAATTCCTTCTTAGGTGAGTACAAGTTGGTAATAAAAATGAATTACTTTAATTAATAGTTTGTCTGCCCTTGCATGCCCAGGGCTGTATGACAGGGAAAAGATATTTCTTCACATAGACCACATGTAGACAAGCTAGAAACAGCTACTACATTCAAACACCAGGCAAGGGTAGCCAAGGAGATGTTTGATAGTGAGACAGGGCGAGCTTTCCAGTTAACTTCAGTCTGCAAATGGTACCTTCTCTCCAAAAGTCAGAGGCGATCAGCTCTCCCACTGCTACATCTGGATGAAGAGAATGCAGAGTGAAAGACCACAGGACAGAAGACAGTAATGCAGGCAGCACTTTGCAGAAAGGGGTAGCTGAATGCTAAAACCAGCCTCTTCCCATAGCTGGCAGAACTGCCAGGCTTTTCACAGAATTCCCATTAGAAGTTCCAGCAACAGATGGAACCGAGCCAACAGACACAACAGTGGGGAGAGTGGGGAAGTTTCTCCAATGAAAGACTGACCTCTGCACGCTTTCTGACAGACCAAGAACTCTACTATTGGCAACAAGTCCTGATATTTTTCAACCGTTGTTCTTCGTGAACCTGTTAAGACATGAATAAGTGTGGGAAATAAAAGAAGTCAGTGGATTGTAGCCCTTGGGTTAAGAATGAATAGTCTAAATGGTACCAAGAGAGACAGATCCACAACTCTCTAGCATAAGAGATGGAAGTTACTAACACAGGAATATTGCAATGTGTCCTTGCCAGTATGCTGTATATATAGTTATGCTTAAATTGACTGCCTAGTAAATTGCAATTGGTTTTCATACTTTGTGTGAGTTCAGTTCTTCTCTATTGGACTTTTTTATGGTCTTCATAAAGTCCGGGTATGGTAAAGAACACTTCAGTGTTAACAGAATACCTATTGGTATCTGAACCAGATCCTGATGATTGCCATCAGTATTCTAGAATGACCCACCTAAATAAGCAGAAGTAAACTTTGTTTAAAAATTTTTTATTTTAAGCTGAATATATACAAATTGCCCCAAGAAGATAGGTACAGCAGCCCCTAGTGTAAGTATAAGCCCAAATTTCCCATCTTCACTTCCCACAAACAAAACCAAACGTCTTTAAGCTGCAAATCTGCACAGAGAATACTACTTTTTAATAGATCAAAATTTTGCAGCAACTGAGCCATTTTTGGAAGAAACTAATAAGACAAAATTCCACTTGAAGGTATCATTCCTTTCAATTTATGTTGATTAAGTGCCATTCCTGTTCCAGACACCATGTTAAGCAATGGACATAGCGAGAGAAATGGACATCGTGAGAAAAATCATGTGGTTCACACCCCAGGGTCAGAGAAAGACATTAAAAACAGTTATACCCATGAACGTGTAATTACCAACTGAGATTAATTCCCTGAAGGAGAGGAATAAGAAACAAGGAGAGTGTATGACAAAGAAAGCTAACCTAATTTTACTTAGGTCTTACAAATCTTACTAGAAGAACTAAAAAGCTTGAGCTAACAGTGAGTACAAGTTTGGGGGTGAAAAGTGGGGAGTACAGGCCATTGCCGACAGAGAGACCAGCCATCATCCTTCAGGGAGAAAAAGCGAAGCTCATCTGAGAACTGAAATGCTGATGTGGCTGAACGAACTGAAACCTGGTCCAAGGGAGCCCTGAAAGCAAAGGTAAGGTTAGGGAGTGAGTTATACAGGTGGGTAGGAGCAAACCTACAGAGTCGGAGAGGCCACACTGAGGAACAGGGTCTTCAGCCTAAGAGAATCCAGAAACCAAATTTAAGACTTGAAGGTTTCAGCAAAAGTCTACATTTAAATTTGCTTGCCTTGTGTTGTACGCAGAGTGCTCATTATATACACACTGAATAAATTCAGGAAAGTTTTTTATGTTCCGCAAAACATCCCAGAGAACTGCTGCAACGTTTTCCTAAATTGAACTGACTATCGGAATCATCACTCAGAAACTTCCACTTAGGGAGGCATTCTGAGATGTTCTTTCACGTGGTGCCGAGAGTGTCGGGGTTGCAGTCTGATCAAGTGCATGGTGCACACAGAAATTCTGTCTTTAAAACAGATACAGGAATTCTCCCAGGAGCAGTTGTACAGATGGAAATATTCTGGAAGCTCCGTGAGAGTAAATGCAGGAATCACTACTATTTACTTATTGTACAAGTGGTGGGAGCTAAATTTAGAATGGAAAGCGGTAAGGAAGGAAACTCAGAAATACAGAGATACCCAACTTTGCATGCACACCAATACCTTCCTCACCCCTGCCTTCAGAGAGACCAGGTGCCTCCAGCAGCTGTGTATCTTCAGGGACTTGGGGCAGGAATTGGCCTTCTCCTTGGTTTTCCCTGCAGACCAAGGTACAGGCTGTCTCAGTTCTGCTAAGTCAATTATCACCTGTTCACCTGTTTCCATGTTGTAAAATTAGTTGACATCTTTAATGTTATTGTCTCTTTAGACATTCTCTTTGGGTCTATGCTTTTTGGATCCTTTCCCTGTCCTATTAATGATGTTTGAGAAGGGCATCTTGTATGTTTAATCTGAAACAATTAACTGAAACTTTTGTATTGTTTTAATTTTCATTTCCTGTTTGAATATGTTTTTCATCTTTATGGACCATTTTTTACTGCCCCTTTGTGAATTGCCTGCTCTTATCTTTTGGCTGTTTTTCTATCAGGAACTAGTCATTTTCTTACAAGGTTTAATTGTTTCTTTTTATATTATGTTTATTAACTCATGTGTATAAAATTTGTTGCAAAGAGTTTTTTCAGTTTGTCATTTACTTTTAACTTTTATGATTTTTGTACGTGAAAAATGTTCTTTTAGTTTTTATGTACTATAGTTTGTGGAACTTTAATTATTAAAAA
>VMDR010027924.1:0-13375 GCA_007922815.1 Macrotus californicus
AGTTACAGCATGAACCTTGAATAAAAACCTAATTAAAAATTTCAACTAATTTTTAAAAATATACAAATGGTCCAATTTTTAATTATTGATGTTAATTAAGGTTTGATTGCAGCAGTCACTGTGAGAGGCAAGGAAGAAGACGGACCAGCAGCAAGGACTCCTTGAAGCAGGCATTTTCCAAATTAACTAACTCCACCTTCTAGAGTCTTACTGGAATATGTCTGTTTGGAAGGAGACTTCATAGTGGAGGACAGATATGACTCTGCACACAAAGCCATAATCAGAATATAAAGAAGGAAGACCACAGGAGTGGTTTGACAGAGTGGCTCTCCTTTTATATTATGGATAGACTAATGTGTGACAAACTTTTTCTTGCTTATTTCTCCCTAACATGCAACTGGGCATATTCAAATGAGAAAGGATAGCAGTTCTGGGAAAACTGACTTAGGGTGGTAATTCTCAAAGCAGACTCTAGGGAAACCTGTAAAGGTGGCATCCTTTGTCTCAGGGTATGTCTCGACACCTGTCCTCTCATCATCAGACACTATATTTTGCCTTCTTCCACTGTTTTTTCTTGTGTCCAATCATTTCATGATTTTCCTTGGAGGCTACCAGTCCACCATTATCGCTCTCTGTGCTTCTCAACAATTCCACGTGTGACAGCCTTCACCAAATGTAAGTAACCTAAGTGGTATACTCCCTGAATTCTTATCTCTACTAGGAAAAATGGTGAAAATTTTTAACCAGATAAATGCTTCTCTACTAATTTTGTTTCTCACTTCCAAGACACGTAGAGATTTAACTCAGTAATGATATGACATAGGAAAGGGTAAATCAAATGCCCGCCCAGCTCTCTTTTCATTAAAATAGGTAGCCAAAGAGCGTTTGATGTCACAAATCATTAAATTACCACTACTATATATTTATTTGTTGGTTATATCACATCTGGATTCTTTGAGTTAAAAGTCCTCTTGAATTTAGAAGAACCTACAGAGATTGTATTTATTCTGAACAAGGGCTAACAAAGTTTATATTCCAAAATTCTCAAACACACAAAAACTCATCCCTCAGTATGAGGACATCACTGAACCCAGAAGGAAAAAAAAATTAACTGTCCCACTGAAACATCCCTTCTTTTTTGGAGCATCAACTTGGGACCCATAAACTTAGAGTCCATCATCAAATGGTGTGTGGAAGAGATCCAAATTCAAATATTATCAGCAGTATAATAGTTCTCTCCAGCCCTCAGGGCTAAATGACATGATTTTAGCAAATTGATTTTGTTCATGCATTATGTTAAACCAAGCAACTATTTCTCCTAAGATGCTTGAACCTACAGTTAGTTGCTCTGTCTTTGAAATTCATGGTTGAATTTGTCCCATTGCTGATTGCTATTCCCATTTGCTCTAATAATAGTCATTTCCTTCATCGGTAATGGCTTTTATATGCAGTGCACAATCAAAACCATTCACTATTACCCATAAACATTTGATGAATTGTCCAACATAGCTGTGAGAGTTGCTTATTTGGGATACAGCTAGGGTAAGTCTAACAGAGTTAACAAGATGATGAACCATGGCATTAGGCAATGAATGTTTCCCTCCCCCCTATAAGTTGTACATGCTCTTTTATTCAAGGAACTATTTATGTCATTATCATAATCTACATCAACTTGTCAAGACGATGGAGGGTCCCCTGAGTTCAGAGAAGGCCTCATATAATTCATATAAATTCAAAGAGCATAAATGTAGAAAGAGTTTGGGAGCAACTAATAAATAAGATCTGCATAGAGCATCATAAAGAATGGGCTTTCTGAAAACAGTATTAGCTAGGTTGATGGAATTTCAGATGTGGCACCAGTCTGCTGGCTCTGTGGGGGGAGGACCTAGAAAACGGACAATGGCTTCTTCTCACCTTGATGCCAGGCACCTTAGCCTTCCTCTGCATGCCACTGGTACCCGTCAAGCTGCCACTCAATTACCAGAGCCCAGAGGGAGTCTGAGTAGTTTCTAGGTGGTGCTGATTCTGCTGATTTCTGCACATCACTTTAAAACCATAGACTTCTGGCCAAGATGGAGGCATAGGTAGACACACTGTGCCTCCTTACACAACCAAAAGAAGGACAACAACATATTGAAAAACAAAAACAACCAGAACTGACAGAAAATCGAACTGTATGGAAGTTTGACAACGAAGGAGTTAAAGAAGAAACATTCATCCAGACCAGTAGGAGGGGCAGAGACAGGCAGCCAGGCAGAGAAGACTCGTGACAAGGCAGCAGCTGGAGGATCGGGGCAGGCAAAGTGGCATCTTGTGGATTGGGCAGTCCCACATTCACATGCAGATAAACTGGGAGGAACAACTGGGTAGCTAGATAGACCACGCAACCCAGGGTTCCAGCATGGGAAAATAAAGCCTCAAAGCCTCTGACTGAAAACACCTGTGGGGGTTGAGGCAGCAGTGGGAGAAACTCCCAGTCTCACAGGAGAGTTCATTGGAGAGACCCACAGTGTCCTACAACATACACAAACCCACTCACTCAGGAATCAGCACCAGAAGAGCCCAATTTGATTGTGGGTAGGGGGGGAAGTGACCAAAAACTGCCAGAGAGCAGAGCAAGCGGCACTGTTTCCTCTCCGACTCCTCCCTCATGTACAGTATCAAAACACAGCAACCTGGGTTGCCCTGCCCAGGTGAACACCTAAAGCTGTGCCCCTTACTATGTAACAGGTGTGCTGAGATTTAAAAAAAAAAAAAAAAAATGGCCCAAATGAAAGAACAGATCAAAGCTCCAGAAAAAAATACAATTAAGCAACGAAGAGATAGCTAACCTATCAGATGCACATTTCAAAACACTGGTAATTAGGATGCTCACAGAATTGGTTGAATATGGTTGCAAAAGAGAGGAAAAAATGAAGACTATGCTAAGTGAAATAAAGGAAAATGAACAGGGAACCAAGAGTGATGGGAAGGAAACCAGGACTCAAATCAACGGTTTGGAGCAGGAGGAAGAAAGAAACATTCAACCAAAACAGAATAAAGAAACAATAATTCAAAAAAAAAAAAAAAACGAGGAGAGGCTTAGGAACCTCCAGAATATCTTTAAACATTCCAACATCTGAATCATAGGGGTGCCAGAAGGAGAAGAGGAAGAAATTGAAAACTTATTTGAAAACATGTTGAAGAAGAATTTCCCCAATGTGGCAGAGGAAATAGACTTCCAGGAAGTCCAGGAAGCTCAGAGAGTCCCAAAGAAGTTGGACCCAAGGATGAACATACCAAGGCACATCATAATTACATTAGCCAAGATGAAAGATAAGGAAAGAATCTTAAAAGTAGCAAGAGAGATGGAAACAGTTACCTACAAAGGAGTGCCCATAAGACTGTCAGCTGATTTCTCAAAAGAAACCTTGCAGGCAAGAAGGGGCTGGGAAGAAGTATTCAAAGTCATGAAAGGCAAGGACCTACATGCAAGATTACTCTATCCAGCAATGCTATCATTTAGAATGGAAGGGCAGATGAAGTGCTTCCCAGGTCAAGTTCAAGAAGTTCATCATCATCAAGCCCTTATTATATAAAATGTTAAAGGGACTTATCTAAGTAAAAGAATATCAAAACTATGAATGGTAAAATGACAACAAACTCACAGTTTTTAACAACTGAACCAAAAAAAAAAAAAAACAACTAAGCAAACAACTAGAACAGAAACAGAATCACAGAGATGGAGATCACATGGAGGGTTATCAGTGGGAGAGTGGGAGGGGGAGAGAAGAGGAAAAGGTACAGAGAATAAGTAGCATAAATTGTAGGTAGAAAATAGACAGGTGGCGGTTAAGGATAGTATTGGAAATGTAGAAGCCAAAGAACTTATATGTATGACCCATGGACATGCACTAAAGGGGAAGGGGAATGTGGATGGGAGAAGGTGTGCAAGGCAGAAGGGAATAAAGGGGGGGAATTGGGACAACTGTAATAGCATAATCAATAAAATATATATATTTTTAAAAAAGAATGGACTTTCTAAGAGATTTTACTTTGGAGAGGGTAGAACTTGAACTCAGTTTTGAGGGAAAGAAAAGAGACTCGTCCTCTGAAATGGGGATGATAAATTGGTAAGCAAAATGTGTAAAGACAAATCCAAGACAGAGAGCTGGAGGAACAGCAGATGAAGATAAACTCAGGGATAATAATCAAAGTTGTGATAAAAGGAAGAAAGCTCCTGAGCCTGCTTTCAGCAGATACTACATCTGTATCTGTATCTGTTAGACACACACAAGTGTGGGTTTGGGGGTAGGCAAGTTACTTATCAACTTTGACAAGTGCCTACCAGACTGGCTTAGCAATCAGACAAGGTTTATAATTACTTCACCAAGCCTTTCTGATGAGCCACAATTTGCAGCTGTCTGCACAGTGATTTCTGACAAATGATTTCGTTCTACCAATGCTTCATTAAATTAACCTCAGAGGGCTGATATCACCATGTCAGAATCTCACCCAAAGTAGCTATGAGTTAATAAATTGCCCTTCTGAAAAGCAAGATGTTGTCTCCATTTAAATTATGTTAGGAGTAGTAAGGAACTTCTAGTTCAACCCTTTATTTTTTCATGTAATCATTCATTTAACAAATGTTTATTGAAGACCCGCTCTATGCCAGATTAGATCCCTGTTCTCAAGGCTTTACAATGTAGTTAAGGATGCAGACATTGAATAATAAACTAATAAATTATTTCAAGTGTCAGAAATAACAAGGACATAAACATGTAACATGATAGAGTTACCTGAGAGGATATAAGGGATTAGCTATCTTAGATGGAGTGAGATGATCAATGAGAAGAATTCTTTGAGGGGTGACACTTGAGCTGAGATTTGGATGGAGATGTGAAGCCACAAGACAGGAAGGAGAAGATGAAAGAAGCCACAAGAAGGCCCTGAGGTAGGAATAACAATAATATATTTGATAAAAGCAAGTAATGAGAGAATGAAAGTAACAGGAGCAAGGGAGGGAGGTAGGATGCCCTATTGAAGTTAAAGAACTCACCCAGGGCCAGAGAACTGTGAATAAATAAGCAAGATAGTGTAATGAATGTTACAGATAAGTGGCATGCACAAAGACTAGACAGTGGATCTTGGGAGTGATCATTTTGAGTGGTAGAGAGAAGAGGAGTAACTCATGAAATAGGCAGGGATCTCAAACTCAAATTTGTGATGCAAGCCTTCATATAAGACTGAGTGGTGGGAACTGCAGTGACTTAAAGAATGAATGGCATACCTAATAACATTCAGACTCATTCAAGATACTTTGCAGGCACAATAAAGCACATCATTAACACAAACATTTCAAGCAAAATAAAAAATATGAGGAAGCAAGCAAATCCCATGGACCATCAATATGCAACAATGAGCTGGAGGAAAAGTGGGAAATAGGCTGGGAATGAGAAAAAATCAATAGTGCATAGTCTCATGTAAGTCAAAGAAGAGTTACACCTTATATTTCCACGTACTAAACAAAAAAGAATGTTTTATTAGGCAGTAACCCAAATGCCGTAATACTAATAACAACAACAAAGACCCACAGTACTCGTTACAGGACTTGCATAACTTAAAAACAGAGGTAATCAAATGGGCCAGACTTATAAAGTTATGGAACCATGAGGTCCATCCAAGGAAGAATCATGGCCATCCACTCTGTGCTTACACGGACCCAGGGATGGAAAGCTCTTCATGTCTCCCCTCAAGGCACTAAAAGTATTCAGAACTTTTCTATCAGTTCGACCTGTTGTTTCATGGAGCTGGTATCTGCTTCCTTGTCACATAAAAGTCCCAGATCTTCCCCCTGGAGCCACCTGACAGCCCTTTAGATATTTAGAAGCAGTAACCCTATCCCTGTTTTCCCTCCACAAGTCTTCCCTTCTCCAAACAAAACATCTGTACCATTAACTGTTCCCCAGCTCACTATTACCACATTCTACCACTCTAGTCACCTTTCTGTGAACTTTCTCTAGTTTGTCACTATCCCTGGTAAACAATGCCCAGAGAGAACACAGCATTCCCAGCTAATTTACAGTGTAGGGCTTCTTTATGCATGGTTTTCTATTTCTGCAGCAGTAGGAATACAATTGCATTTTGTTAAGCTCAGTCTCCTGCTGTCCAAGTTCCCCCCTTCCCCCCTTCCAAGCCAGTTTGTCTGTTGTATTTCAGGGACACGTGCATAATTTTGAGTGAGTGCTCCTTTCAGTATAAAGAATGTTATCCCTCATCACTCCATCATTTCTGATTAAAACCGGTCAGTCTAATGTATATCACATCCTGTACCAACAATGTAGTGTTTTATGCTTCTCATGCCACTTTCTAGATATTATCTTATTTATTATGTACTCAAACTTTACACATAGAGGAAGATGAATCTGAGAATTAGTGGTTAAAGGCAGAGGGAAAATTGGAAATATGACCCTTGGAAAGAGTACTGAATGGGAGCTTCTAATAATCTGGCTTTGAATCCAGGTTCCACATTTATGTATCATTGCTAGGTTTTAAAAATAAAATTAATAGGAAGAAGAACAGAAAGCAGCTACCTATTAATAGAGGTGCAGTATGTACCAAGTCCTGTAATAAGCTTTTAATGTACAGTATATCATATGTTATACATAACAATCTCTGAAGTGTATTTATCTTCATTTCAGAGAGGAGGGAATTAAAACACAGAGGTTAAGGGACTTGCCCAATGTCATACAATCAGTAGGTGGCACAGGGATTTGAACCTAATTCTGCTTGTCTTCAAAAAGTTCAATCTATTCATAGTCTCATGTCACAACCTCCCTCAACCTCCCTCAGTGGTTGCTATCTATACTACATATTACTTATCAGTTGATTTAAAAACAAAAACCTCTTGCAATAATTACTTCTCCCGAGATGCTTATCCAGAAAGGTAGGAGGTAGAGACTTGTGTTGCCTCATCCGTGGGGCCAGAGACCCTCCGTGATAGTGCACACAAGGGCAAAAGAGTAAGGCTGGGGAGAAAGGTCACACACCAACCTCAGAGCCGGGCACTGTGTTTCTAACTGGGCTGAAATATAGTCCTGCAGCTTCTATCACAAGCACATTTGGAATGTAAACAAGATTTCAAGGTGATAGTTTAACCAAAAAAAAAAAAAAAAAACCACAGTGTTTTCAAGCACTTTTAATACCTTTTTAGCAGTAGTCACTTGTATATAAATCATGTGCTAATTTATTCATTAAAATAGCCTGAACTTGGCAACATTTTATTAACCTTAGTTTATGCTAATATGATCAGTAATTGTATTTTTTTAGATGCATCTCTTTATAATTACTCCATAATTCTGATTTTCTTCCAATTTGATTTAAGCACTTACCAACCTCAAATCACATTCCATATCCAATGAAAATGAGTTTGGATTATAATAAGATATGACTTCAGCAAAGTTTAAATTTGGAGAGACACTATTCCCATACCTAGCCATGCAACAGGATCTCCTAGGAACTTTCTAGGCCCACATAATTACTGATTCCCCAGTGCCTCAGTAATCTACTGGAGCAGGTTTGGGACCTCTTGGGAAAGGAGATTTTCAGCAATTAGCCCACTGGCCAGCACTTGGGGACCAATGAATAGAGCATTTTCACCCTTCACAGGTCTATTTCAGCCTTTGGAAAACAGGAAGTTTGGAAATCCCAAAAGCATAAAACCAATTGCCTCAAAGGATCCATTGAATCTCAAGAAAATTAATTATAAATCTCAATACTAACTGTTGACCTCTGTTTTTCTATTTTCAGGGTCTAATAGCCATTTAATGCCCAATTATTGTAAAGAAACCTTACAGAAAAGATGCACAGTTTTTATCTAACACATAGAAATAGGGTGGAGATAGTCATAGGGGTTTAGCTGGTAGAGCCACTTGATAAACAACTAAAATAAAGAACAACTAAAATAAAAATCACTCTCAGCCCTGGCTGGTGTGGCTCAGTGGATTGAGTGCCTGCCTGCAAATCAAAGGGTCACTGGTTTGATTCCCAGTCTAGGGCACATGCCTGAGTTGCCAGCCAGGTCCCCAGTTGAGGGTATTCTAGAGGCAACTGCACATTGAAGTTTCTCTCCTTCTCTTTCTCCTTCCCTTCCCCTCTCTAAAAATAAATAAATGAAATGTAAAAAAAATAAATAAAAATAAGAAAAAAAATCACTCTCAAAGGGTTAGAACAGGAGTGTCACATAGATGGCTAAAATGGTGCCTCTCTCCTATTTGACACCACAGCAGACATTGCTAATCAATCACAGTGCATTTCCTTGTTGCATCTAGAAATAGCCTCAAAGCCTTTTCATCTGAGCACTCCAGGGCACCACTGCCATCTGATCTGCTCTTATGTGTAGGGAATATATTTACCCTTCAATGGCTACAGTAAATAGTTATATCATTCAAACCAACCTAGTCCTTGCTAAAGATAATTCCAAATTTGGATTTGAACAAATGCGATTTAACAAGACAAGCTGAGTTCCAAAGTATTTTACAAATTAAATGTAACATTTGTCTAAAACTAAATTAACCATCTGCTTAATTTCCATTGGTTGTGTCCTATGGAGACACTGGGTTATGGCTCCATGCAAACATTTAGTGTTTCGGTAAATGACAGGCAGAAATCACAAGGACATTTAGATTTTGTCCAGTTTCATTTGAAAAAGAAATCATTATAAATTCATTTGTCTTCAGTTCCCATAATGATTCTGGGCTACTTCACCTCTACTACTGCTTCCCAAGTCATACTGGGTGGAATCCCATTCAAGATCGTATATATGGTAATACCTGCTTAGGCTGCTTTCATCACATGGACAGCCCCTGTGATCACACAATAAGATCAGAGAAAGCAGACCCACCTCATCATAGATGCTGTCATTCCTGTGAAAGTCTCCAGCCTTCCTGGGAAGAACGTGGATGTGAACATGCTAAAAATATACAAAGAAGAAAAAAATAAAATGTCATTATCTCCCCATATATTTTCACACTTGACAGTGATGCTCTCATGAAGCCCAATTACTCCACATTGTTTCCTGCTGGATTATTTTTCACAGGAAGATGACGTTCACCTTCAGTAACTCGATCTGAAATCTGCGGAGAATAGAGGCACAGAAAAAGAGAGAACGACTTGGTGGCATACATGAGTGTGAGTGAAATGCCAGCGTGTTCTAGGGACCCTGTGAAATTATTCATAGTTGTCAGTCTTGGCTGTATTTAGCCAATGCTTTGAAATGACAGCATGTCTTAAAAGGTGACAACAGTGCCTTTGAAACTGACAAGAAATAAGAATTGGCTAAAACAGAGAACTGCATAAAGTAAAGAGCAAATGAAGGAGAGTATGATGGAGCATGGGCCAAATTACAGGATCCAGACTTCAAATAATAATCCCATAATAACAATATAAATAATTCTCGTGTATTAAACTTCTAATTATTACGATAAGGAAGCTCTGTGCTTGGCATTTATCACATTTAGTGTCCTAAATAAACCTGTGAGGCAGCTCTACCGTGACCTCCATGCTACTGATGAGGAAGTCTGCTCAGAGGTCCAGGCCTTGCAGGCAGTGGTAGAGTCAGCACAGAAAGCCAGGTGGTCTGGTTCTTGCCCCCACCTTCTTCACCAGCACATACACTGTTTCTGTGGTGTTAATGGGCTTTTAAACAGCCCATTTCTTTAGTCTACAAAAGTACCCAGGTAATATACATAGCAATGCTATTACACAGAGGTTGTGACTCAAGGCACACAGCATATCTAACTCAATATATTCTTCAAGGCTGAAGTGCCATTTGAAAGGTGTGCTTTCCAAATAGCCTCTATTGTGCCTCAGCTGAAGGTAAACTTCATTCCTGCCCTTGAGCTATGTTCATACATTTATTAGAAACCGAGGGGAGCAATGTGAAAATGAAAAGCCTAAGTGTGGAGAGGCAGACAAAGAATCAAACCTCGTCCCTGATCACGCCCACCCTCCTAGATTACTGCGATCAGGCCAGAGCCACCAAAGGGCTTCTGGAGAAGGCGAGATTAAGGGTCCCTGTGTCTTTGCTGCACAAGGAGGAGAAATGATGCCCTATTAAAGCCAAGGCAGGGCACAAGGCGATCCAAGGTGAACAAAGCAGAGAGGAGCTTCACATCAGCCCTTTAGCACACAGTCCCCAAAGAGTGGCATGTTTTTGCCAGAATATTCTCCAATAACAAAGCCAGTCACAGATTCTTCAGAAACTGGAATGTATACACAAAGACTTGTGAGCCTGAGGAGATAGGGAGAAAAAGCAGATAGGAAAAAGTAAATCACAAACTTCCCATGGAACCAATTTCCTAGGAGAAAGCAGTGCAAGATGGGGCCGGGGTGAAATTTCTTCAAGTCCATGGGCTGGCTGACTTAAAAGCAAGCCCAGAAAAATAAAATGCCATAGTTCAAGGAAATAGCCCACCTTTAGAAGGGGCCTTCACTCAATCTTTGCTTCCCCAAACTGCTGCTACCCTTTCCTTCTTTTCTCTATCCTCCCTTTCTCCCTCATTGTCTCCCTCCCTTCTTCCCTTCCTCCCTTCCTCCCTCCCTTCCTTCCCTCCTTCCTTCCCTCCTCCCTTCCTTCCTTCCATCTGTCATCTCCTTGTACTTTCTAATAATCAGGTATTCCTGACCAGGGTTTTGTAGTCAAACTGCCTAATGCAAATCCTGGGCCTACCACTTACTTACTCGCTGTGTGGCCTTGCCTGGTAAGGCCTTTGTCTTAGTATCCCAGTCTAGAATGAGGATTATAACAGTTTCTATCTCACAGAGTTAAGAAGATCTGATCTGCTAAGCATGTACTTATTATGCTGCTTAGTACATAGTCAGTACTCAACACGCAGCTGTAGTAGTCTCACATTCAGGGAATGGGTCCCACACCAGCAAGAAAGATATTTAAGAAGCTCCTTGTCTGGGGCCTGGGGCATGGTTAAAGTTTCTCTGTTGCTCCAGCTTATTTCTGCTGCTTTGACAAGTCGTTCTCAAACTTGAACATGCACCTGGGGCTTGATAAAACAGACCACCAGGCCCCCAAATTTGCATTTCTAACCAGCTCCCAAGTGTTGCCAACATTGCTGGTCCACGACCACACTTCAAGAACCACTGGTTCCTGACCCCTTCTCTGTCAAATGTGCTAATGTGGGTGCCAAGGTCACTCACTGTTTTGCTTGGCTTGTTGCATTATTGGAAAGATATTACTGCATGCTTCCCTGGCTTCCTACCCTTGGCCTTGTCCTGAGGGGTATGCCTGTTCTTGCCCACTAATAACATAGCTGGCTGTGAATTTATACTGGGGGACCTCCTGGGACCAGGCCCATCCCTACTTTCATTTCTTTACCCTCACTTTCCTAGGTTTAGTGTTCAGGGCTATTTCTATAGACCCTGTTACCACACAGTCCTGGAAATGCCACTTTTGATCACTGATAACCATTTGAAATTCACCATGATTCACTGTGACACTGATGACAGGAAACAGTTTACTATATAGGTGATTTCCCCCTAGGGCATAGATCTCAAATGACAGACTGATCACAAGATCCTGACAATCCACTCAACTTCTCAGAAAAGAGAAATCATGATAAAGCCAGCCCAAAGTCTTGCCATTGTGAAGGAATACCATTGTCACATCCTTCTGATAGAATGTCATACTGATAAAAACCCTATGAACAGCACAGATGGGGATAATTTGACATAACCTATTCTTAGTGAATTCATATTGAGCCTTGTTGATCACAACTTACTTTTCTAAGTGCTAACAAAACCTCCAATTAATAAAGCACTACAAAATTTTGCTAGGCTTTACTATTCACTAGAGTTTAAATTTTGCTAGAGTTTCAAGTTGTTTACCTACTTGAGTTGAAAGAGCATTTCAAGAACTCCATGATACCTTCCATAAAAAAACAGTTTCCATGGTCAAATAAATCTCATAATGTTCACTAGCATATTAAAGTATATGAAAGGACCAGATGAAAGATACTTGGTTAAGTTTGTTCAATTAGCAATCTAGAAACTTACTTATGGAGCCCCGGGTTCTTTATTCACATAATATCCAATTACTTTTTTCTAATACCTACATTTATTTATACAAAATTATTTATTACCAGTTGCTAGTCTAGGAGCCAGAGATATAGTGATGAACAAGACAAAATCCCTGCCCACATAAAGCTACAATCCAATGGGCAATGCAGAAAATAAACAAGTAAATAAATAAATAAATAAATATATGATTTATTTTCAGATGGAAATAAGTATCATGAAGAAAATCATAGCAGTCAGAGCTAAAAATTCAGAATTGAGACACTTCACTGTTTGTAATTTGGGAAGAGAAGAGGTAGGATTCAGACTAAGGATACAGTGGGGAAGGAGGCAAATAAGAGAGGGTAAATTCAGAGGCTGAGCAAAGAAAATATTTCAAGAAGAAGGGTATAATCAGCAGTGTCAACATGGATGAAAGCTAGTTTGTTTCAGTGAAATTTGGAGGAATAAAAACTTACCTGACAACCATGTGAAAGATGCTCAACATCACTAATCATTAATGAAATGCTAATCGAAACCACACCGAGATACCACTTTACACTCACTAGAATGACCGTTAAAAAATGAAAAACACAAGACAATAGCAAGTGTTGACGAGGATGTGGAGAATTAGAACCCTTGCATGTTGCTGGGGGAGGTGTAAAACGGTGTAGCTGCTTTGGAAAATGGTTTGGCAGTTCATCAAAAAGTTAAACACACAGTTACTAAATGACCCAGAATTCTATCCTAGGTACTTACCCAAGAGATATGAAAATACATGTCCACACAAACACTTGTATGTGAATATTTGTAGCAGGATTATTCATAAGAGCCAAACAAGGGAACAATCCAAGTGTCCATCAATAATGAATGAAAAAAGAAAATGTGGTATAACCAGACACTATGATTTGGAATGAAGTACTTCAAAAGGAATCAAGTACTGCTAAGTGAAAGAATTATGCTATGTGAAGTATGCAAAGTGAAAGAAGCCAGACACAAAAGGGCAGATACGGTATGATTTCATTTGTATAATCTCCAGAACAGGCAAATGAATAGAGACAGGACGTAAATTAGTGGTTGCTGGGGGAATGGGGAGTGACTACAAATGGGCATGAGGTTTCTTTTGGAGATTATGAATATATTCTAGAATTAGATAGTGGTGATGGTTGGACAATTTTGTAAATATCCAAAAAACAAAAGAATTGTATACTTACAAAGAGTAAATGTATGTTATGTGACTTATATCTCAATAATGCAGTTATTTAAAAAAAAAAACCCTGTAGGTTTAAGAGAGTGCAAGGTGGAGAAAGGGAGATAAATAAGCATAGAC
>VMDR010027925.1:0-13370 GCA_007922815.1 Macrotus californicus
CAGAAGTAAAAGAATTGATACTAAAAACCAGAGATATTTTCAAATTTCACTTGAATTATGTTAAGATTCTATCATTTTAAAATTTGTTGCCAAAAATTCTACATTACTAATTTTTAAAAACTATTATAGGGGCATACTTCCCACTGGTAAAGTCCCTACTATGTCTTAGAATGTTTCTACACTCAAAATTAGGGTGTCAATAATAATAATAACCTATTGTAAGTAGTGAAGTTGCCCAGAGGAAGATGGGTAACAACTATTTACTGGTAACTTTCTACAAAGTATAAAATAGGATTTTGATAAATGTGTTGGCACAGAGGAATTTAAAGCAATCAAAAAACATTCATAGTATTTAATAAAATCCACCTGCAATTAAAGTAGACCATGACAATATAATTGATCTGCCTAGGTATTTCCTCCTACCCTATGTCCCTGAAACATCTCCGAAATACCACAGACCTGAACAGCAAAAATATTTGTGGAACAAACAGAATTTTATTTCGATGGGGCTGAGGGTGATTAAAAAGCTCAGTGGCTTCTGCACTGGCCGGTGTGGCCCTGTTGGTTGGAGTGTGGTCCTGTATACCAGAAGTTTGAGGGTTCGAATCCCAGCTGGGGCACATACCTGGGTTGCGAGTTCCACCTCTGGTTGGGGCACATACGGGAGGCGACCAATCGCTGTTTCTACATTGTCTCTCTCTCTCTGTCTCTCTCTCTGCCCCTCTGTCTCTCTCTCTCCTGGTCTGTCTTACTCTTTCACTAAAATCAATAAACATATCCTTGAGTGAGGGTTAAAAAAAACACAAACCCAGTGGCTTTTATTTCCCAGTTAGTCTTTTTTTTAAAAGATTTTATTTCTTTCTTTTTAGAGAGAGGAGAAGGAAGGGAGATACATCAATGTGTGAGAAATACAGAAATCGGCTGCCCCTCGCACACCCCCAACAGGGGACCCGGCCCACAGGCCAGCACTGAATCCACTGAGCCACACCAGCCAGGGCCCATTTAGTCTTTACTAGGAATTCTTCTTCTGTCTAAGAAATAAGACATAATCCACATTTTCTAAAGCAATGCTAACTTAAAATCAGACTTCGTGGGGTTAAACGCTTGACTTTTTAGTACATGTACCTTCATACGACACTCACAACTTACGCTTCATGGTATAACTTCAAGTACAAATGTAGTATTACTATTGATAAATAATAATATTATAAGTCCACCGTAGAATTCTGGTTTTGTAATTCGGAATGGGCCAGTGTTCATAAGAAGAACTGCGTTAAGATGTAGACAGACAGTAGGCCCTTTCATAGCCAAAATGTGTAGACGTGGCATGAATGGATTCCAGCGTTATGATGTGTGTGCATCAGGCCTTGAAAGAAGGAAAGTCAAAGCCACGTTTAATAGGAAAACGTGAATGCCTCTCCCTGTGTGCGGAAAACAGGGCACGGCGCTTTAAAAAACTGGAAGAAAAAGCTTTGGCGTTTTTGATAGAATATGCTGGGTGGATAATTAGGCAGAAAACATCTCAAACTACATTTCAAAAAATAATAAAGTTCCCTAATTAGCGGCAGTCAGAGACACCAGGAAAAAAAAGTCTATTTGGGAATGTTTCTCTGTTTTTGAGATAAAATGCATCAACCACTGTTAAAGTGTTCAAAGCACTCCAGTTTGGAATTGTCACAAAATTAAAGTTAGAACCATATAATTGTCTTGTATGTTTTAATTAAGTCAGGTCTCTTAGCTGGTTACGGGAAAGAGCTTCAAAAGGAAGTGATATAATTTGGGGGGAAGAAGATATATCAGCCTCTTTGCCTAGGAAAGTAAATTCTCATGGAACAGAACCCATGTGTAAAAATATTAATGGACCTTAATTTAAATACTCATTTTATCGAGAAATTTTCTAACTGTCAGGACTTGAGTGAACGCCTCTATTAAGTGTTTGCATGTGACCTTATGCTCATGACATCCTAGCCCCTGTCACACGCGATCCCTGCTTTCTGTTCTTTCTTCCTCCACGGTGCACTCCAGGTGTCTGGAATGCGACTACATGCCGGGGCACATAGTTGGCAATCCATAAATACTTGTCAGCTAAATAAATGATTGAGCTTTTGGTTTGAAATGTTAGAATATCCTACCAAATTATTCATTAACTTTGGAGTCACTCAAGGGGCGAGGGAAGCAGTGCATGAATAACCTCCTCTGTCATCTGACATGTCTGCATTCCCTTATTTCTCGATCTTACAGACTTTATTCCTCATACGGGCTCCTCCAGTCAACCTTTAAAGCTGCTCCCAAACACATTTTGCCCCTGTTCAATTTTCCTAAAGCATTTTTCCTAAACAGAACCCATGAACTTTGTACTTTGTACTGAATACTAAGCTAGAAACTGAAGACAAAGGCCTGACATTGTTTTCCTATAGGACTTTGTAACTGTGCCCTAGAATCTTCTTGTGATGTTGTATTTTTGTGCATTTTGTGGGTTTTGTCCCAATAAAGATTAAGCAGCTTCACAATGCTATTTTTTTCAGCACAGTACTGGATATAAAGAGACTCTTAGATTATTTATTTTCCTCAGTTAATACATTTTTATTCAATATCAGTACAATTTTAATCTCAGTAGCAACCTATCTATGTAAAATAAACTACTTAAAACTTACTTTAACTGTTAAGTATATGAGCCAGGCAGGAATACTACCCAAAAAACCAGGCTTCATAGGAATAAGATAACAGGTATCTAGAATTTACTCTGGAATTTTAAAATGGAAGTGAACAAGAACCTGAGTAGCCTTATGGAGTGATAAAATGGCTTTAATGGATTTAATTAACCTACCCTATAAGAAATGAAAATTAAGGAATCATTCTTGTCTGAACTGAGCTATTAACATAGTTTTAACTGCAGTCTTTATGGCTAGAAAGTCTTAGAGCAGATGGCAAATTTATAGTCCTTTTCCCCTATGGAGAAGAAAGAAGGAGAAAATATATTTCAGGAACTGGGTGCGTTTCATGCATAAACTCCGGTGCAAGTGGTTGGAACCATTTCTAAATGGTGTATGAAAGTGACCATCGTTTCTTCTCCAACTGTATAAACAACCCATATTTCCACACCATGACGGACTTTCCATAAAGCAGAGAAGGAACTTCTCCGAGGCACTAGCAATGATTTTTACTAGAACAGCTAAAAGAAAGAAATGAATGTGTGTCTTTGTTATCTAATTAATTTTAAATACAGAGGCAATTAATCTAAACAATTTTTGTGAATTGGATGCTGGTCCATTAAAGGGCTAATATAGCACAGCGTTAGGTCAGGATGAGATTTTGAATATTTCATCCGTTCAATATGGATACCAACAATACTTGGCAGAACTGTGTGCGCCAATCAGTGATCACAAGTCCAAAGTCATTGGAGTGGCCGTTCTACAGCCTAGCAGACACAGGCCAGGTTTGCCTTCAATTACACACAGTGGAACCAAACAGTGATTTAGAAACAAATACACGTATATGCTGACTTTAATACAATTGTTTCAGTTTCTCCTTACACTTCCTCATTTCTTTACAAATCAATGTTTTTGCAATTTAGTGTATCCGATAGTTTTTGCCCCAATAATGCTATATGAACGGCAGTCACTAACCCTTGGGGAAACCAAGCAGTAAACATATTGTTTAGGCACACAAGGTCAGCGGGGTCTGAGCTAGGAGAGCACGCTGATGTGACTGGGGTCACTCACTTACCTGGGGACAGCAGGCCACCAGCTGACTTAGGGGAGTCTTCGTTGGAGTGATATGGTTTAGCTCCATTCGCCTTCCATCTGGCTGGACCTGACGTGTTCTTGTGTCAGTGGCAGGGGAATAAAAGAGAGTCCCAATCACAAAGGAAGAGTGAGCCTGTGTCCTACTTGGCAATGCCCCTGATCAAATCCAGTAACGCGACTGAGTCCTGGGCGGAAGGGACAGCACATATCAGATGACCATGGTAGAAGACCACATCAAAGAATAGGGTGAAATGAGTAGCTAAAGGAAGGAAGAGACAACTGGGGACATCAGTGGCATCTAACGCTGTCCACCTTCACAGATGCATGTAGTCCCATCCTTTCAACTTGCAAAGATGCTTGTAGAAACCCCAGCTTGTAGGAACCCCAGTTCCATGAACCCCAGAAGTCCCATCACACCATGGGGTCAGGCTCAATGCCTGGAATTTGAATTCTACATCAAGGGCCAGGTCTCTCTATATCCTCCTGGTCCAGAGCTACCACAAACAAAGAGACCTGTGTCCTGCAATACAGCTGACATTCAGCAGTGGAAAATCAGGAAGCGTGGAAATGGAAAGAATGGCAGGTCCGCAGCACGCACTGGGCAGTCCACATTCTGAGTGTTCTCAGGGCCAGAGCCGGCAGGTCCCCGTGCCGTGGAGGCTGGGAATATTCTTTCATGAGACTGAGCTTCTTTCTGCTCTCCCAAAGTGGGTCCGCAGACCAGTCCCCAGTTTTCTTCCTGGTTCTCAATTCATACTCTAGATTTCCTTTCTTCTTTGTCACCTTCAAAGCCTTTTGTAAAAATAGGACATGTAAAATACTCTCCTCTGTCTGTTTTCTCAGCGTGCCTCTTGCTGTAGAAACCATCTCATATGTCGATCAGTCTCAGTAAATTTCAGTTGAGTCTGGTGGCATTTTTAACAGAACGTTATGAGATCAATGTACCTGAGACTAAAACAGCCAGACCCACAAACGTTTTGAGAGGTGCCAGTTTCTTTAGACTGACTGACTGATACTCTGGGACAAGCCTTCTGTGGAAACCTATTTTTCACACAAGCAGGTCTGTTTGGCAAGACCTAAATTCTCCCGGAAGCCATGAGAAATGAGCTGACAACCGAACCGTTGATGGGCACTTTCCAATGTCGGCCATGTTTTCTTGGCAATGCCCTGCATCTAATCTTGCCTCCAGCTTTTAACTTATTTGAAACACCTTTTATTTGGCTGGAGAGTCTGGAGACAAAAATGAGTTTTATTTTTCAATCAGGATCAGAATATGTCCTTTAAATGCCTTGGAATCTACCAGATATTTTTTGAGTTCCCCTATTTATTACACATAAAGGACCCAGCTCATGCCTTTAATATTTTGAAAATTATGCCCAAGTCCAAAATTTATAACATATTTTCACCTTTCTATAGTTACTGAAAACAACCACAGTACCAAGTGTTTGGCCATCTGAAACATGGGTTATCAGTCTACAATCTTCTGTCATAGTTCTATCACTGTTTTCTAGCATTCTAAGCTTCTGTAACAATTTTCTTCCCATTTTTAAGTCTTTAATTACGACTTAATCCCCTCAGTTGTTAGGTATTTGGTTCTGGCTGTGTTCTACTTCTAGGTTTCCAGTTCTGCAGTAGTTTGCTCTTGATACAGTGTTGCTGCAGAATAAACAAGGAACACATGTTAGAGGCGCTCCAGCAAGACGTGTTTGGTTCCCACGGGGACCAGTCACTTGTCAGATGATCAACAGTCATGAGCAGATTTTCAGAGCAGAGGGATTAAAACAATCATTTGGTTCCATACGTCCATGTCTGGCTCACCGAGGTACGGGTTGAGATAAATGAGAAAGAGCGCATGAAACTATCTTGTCTCACATTTGCTAACATCCCATTGGCCAAAGCAAGACACATGTCTGATCCCAAAGTCAAGGGCAACCACAGTGGGATGCTCTGGGAAGTTATAATGCAAGAATTAGGACCCTCAAAACAATCCACCACAGAAAGGTTTACTGAACTGCCAGCTTTATGCTGTGTCGTTGATAAATCTACATAATTCAGTCCATGCTCAAAAGGTCCATTAATAGCAGACATGAATACCCATCCTGGAAATCGCATACTTCTGTGAAATAGCATTCTTTAAGAAAAAATAAGTTAACTTGCCAAGTAACGGGTATCGACCCCCAATTTCTGGATGGCAATGATTTTCTGATGGACAACTTTCAAATAAGTGTCACGGTACCTCTTGCATTCTCACAACATCCTCGGTGTCACACTTCATTGGTATGTGGGGCCCGTGATGAAGCACAAAGCACCGTGGAAACCTCTTGGACATAAGACACCATCAGCGTCGGAGTTGGAAATCATGGGTTGCGTCTTTCTGACTCAAAACCTGTTACCGTGTTGGTCATGCCCAGCCTCTCTCAAGGATGCAGAGATATGCTGTAAAACACAGCTCTGTAACAACACTGCATCGCGAACTTAAACATGTGTTAGGAGGGTAGATGTCGTTTCATTGAAGTTAAGTGTTCTTATATCCCTTCACCCTAAAAAGGGACACAAGGGAACTTTTGGAGGTGATGGGTGTATCCATGGTCTTGATTGTGGTGAGGCTTTCATGGGTGTGTACATATGTCTAAACCCATCAGTTTTATGCAGTAAATATGTGCACTTTTTATATGTCAGTTATATCTCAATGAAACTATTTTTTTTGTAATAAAGAGAAAAGAAGTAAATTCTACCTAGTGACTGTAGTTCAACTTCAAATTGTCTCACATCCTCAAATGTCCTTGGCCTTTCCCTGGACTGATAGTTCTCTGATGAAAAAATAACATTGTTCCAAAAAACACATAATCTCTAAAAATAATATTGCAAATATAAAATCTGACATAGATAGAATAAAAATATCGTTGGGCATAATAAAAATGACACTACAACTGTAACTGATAGAAAGACCAGGAGATCCTCACAGACTATTCGAGCTTTAAAAACAGATTTTGAAATCAAGAAAAGGTTGAGAACTAAAATCGGTGCAGAAGATCTCACCGATGAATTGGACTCCTCCAGAGACAACGAGAGAAATGGCAAGGAATTGGAACGAAAACGGTGTTCACCTTCACTTTCTATCATGGAGCAAGATAAAGTTCACCTGATTTAAATATGTAAATATTATACAAAATGAGACAACTAGAAGACAACGTAACTAACGTGATGTAATATAATACAGTATAATATGATATCATTCTAATTTAGGCAGGGTCACATTGTGTCTGTTGACCTTATGAACTTGACCATGAAACACATTAGTTCTTTAAAGGAAATACTTAAAATAATCGTGGCATAAAACCTTAGCGGTGTGTCCGCCAGCATGATCAGAGGTGACGTCCTTGGCCCCTGTTTGCTTAGCAAGATGACAAGAGAGAGAGATAAGCCAGCCCAGTGCATGCACGCTCACCCCTTTAACAAGTACCTATTGCGCACCCCTTGGTGCCAGCTCTGTGATATCAGCGTACAAAGCACGTCAGCCCTTCGTCTGTGGATCCTATAATCTCATGGGGAAACATATTAGGCAAGAAATTACAGGAGGTTCCCAGATGCTTTGGGAGCACGTGGCCGAGTGGACTAGAAGGTGTGTGTTGGTGGAAATGCACTCCAAAAAAGCTGATTTCTACCCCCTTCTCACTACCTTGCTGCGAGCCTAGCTATTGTGTGAAGGAGATGGAGGTAGAAAGGAATTATTTTTTTTCCCTCCTGACATAAGGCCTGTCTCAGTTATCTGTACGAACGGGGAGAAGCGGTCGTGTGGAAAATCGAGAATGCCTGGTAATCATGAAGCCATAAACGCTGGCGAACCATTCCGATGCTACATGTTTTAGTGGCTTCACCTTCCTGGGGATATTTGCTCCACTGCACATTAAAATTAGTTTGTGTTCTCTGTGCACACACGGTCGAGATGTTAAGGGAGCGAGTGCAGGAGGTAAAAAGCATGGTTAGCGGTGGCCTTTTCAGTAGCTGATGCGCGGAGTAGACCCTCTAGAGGCACAACCGCAGGCCTGACCCGTGACGTCATTCCTCCCGTCTCGCAAACACTGTTCCCTTGACTTCACGTCCGTCTGCCCATTAAGCAATCAAAAATGATTCGTGAATAAGCTACATAGAAGCAATTTTAGAGTTCTTTGAAAATAGTTAAAAATAAACCATTGTTGAGACTTGTAACAAGTAAAGGGAGTGGCCGGTGGTTATTAATAAGGCAAACAGCGCCACCTGCTGACACACAGTTCCGGTGTGCGAGCGGCCATGGATGTCAGAGCGATGAATTTTCCAAGGATCTGTATCCATTCGAAATGACCACAGTTAAACCTCTAGTTCCGCGGCCTGTAGGGGAGTGTGCGTGTCTAGTTACGCCCAGGGCTCCGCACAATGCCTCGCATGTGATCATGACTCGGTCTTCTTTCCTTGAAGGAATAACTGTGGGAAACCGTGTAAAAGTAGCGAGCCTGAGACCCTGAGTCCTGCCAACATTAAGTTTCAACTTTGAGTTCAAGGTGACATGTTGTCAGACCTGTGCTTTTATTATTTCAGTGCTTGTTCTGTGCCAGCCAGAGAATCCGACGTCACTGACAGAGTCACAGCCTGGGCCATGATTTGCAGCTATGCTATGTCCTCCTGGGTGTCAGGAAGGCTGGTAGCTTTCCATTTGTGTAAGGCCTGGGGGGATCCATCTGAAACCTACGCTCTGGGCAATGGCAGAGGGGCCAGGACCTGAGTTTCTGCACAGAACTATGGCCCTGCACCACAGCATCTTCAAGGTTGCCGCTGAGCCTATCGGGTAATTCCTAACTTGACAGACCCTCCCAGGGATGGAGGTAAAGAAGAAAACATTTACACGCTTCTCAGATAAGCTGGGTAATGGATAGAGAGGTGAGTTCCTTTTGCAGACCTCCTGGTTACAATCTTCCCACGTCTATTAGCAAAGAAATCAAGAGGAGTCCCCTGCTTCTTCATGGAAAGGGGCTGAAACACTAGAAGTGTGACTCAGATTCCATAGTGAAGAAACGGTATGCATTGTGAAGCTGTGCTGGACGGAAGAAGACATTCAGGCTGACCAAGGGAAGGATGGTGGGACTACCAACCTTCAGGAGACCTTCAGGGCAACAGAGGATCATCAGAGGGCTCTGAGATGCAGAACCTGGGTGACTGACAAGCAGCACAGGGGATGACTCGGGAACAGGGAGGGAAAAGAATTCCCCTGTTGCTATTTGAGTATTGAGAACAGAGAGCAGGCAAGTTGCAGGACCATTTTAGTGAATAGCCACACTTCCTTGTTTCCTAGGGTTGTTGAACACTAATTTACATTTAGTCTCAGTCATTGGGTTTTGCTAATCTGTGTGACTATTTCCCCCTACCCCCCCACTCTTCGGTTCTTTAATAGAAGTTCATTTTAATGATAAACAAATCCAATTTAGAGAAATCTTCTTCTACTTTTTTAGAAGAATGTTGTAATTAATCAACTTGTAATTTAACATCATGCGAGCAGATTCTGAATATTATTTTAGGAAGAGTTGAGAAATTTGTCACTCAATTCTATTTCAAAAAGATGTGGTATAACTTACATATTTAGAATGTGTTGGTTAAGAAGGTTCTCTCAGGGAAAGTTATGTGTCATAGTACCCAGGAGTAATAAATCATAGAAAATAAGGAAAGTTCTTAGCTGCAACTAAATCTAAGAAATTTAAATAACCAATCAGGAAAAAAATACTTAGAAGTTTACAATAAATGGTGTAATATCCAACTAATCACATAACTATGAAGACTCCAGAAATGGCAAGATGGTGTGATCGTGGTGGAAAAGTCTGTCTGAACAAAAATTATTTTAACTATGGTTGCGCAGAATGTTAACTTTACAAAGCCTAATTACCAGATTGCTGGTGCAACCTAGGATTCAAGGATAGAAAATTCATGATTCAAAGATAATGCTCATAAATCTGATGGCATGCATTTGTTCTTAGGACTGATGACTGATAACTTTTACTGAATATTATGTAGTGAAGGCATTCATTCATTGAGTGAGACCCTGCAAGTATAAACATAAGTGAAAAATAAACGTCGGTCCTCAGCTGCCCAGAACGTAGTAGAACAAAGGTACATAAATAGCTGACATCGGAATAAAAGTCAAATCGGGGAAATCACAATGACACATTGTTTTGGACTCAGCTGGTTTATACGGTCGTAATCAATTCTCCTCTTTCTCAAAAGATTCTTTTCTACCTCTCTGTTTGAAGATCACTACCCTATCAGGATGAGTGTCCCACACAAAGGGAATATTCCAGGCACAGGAATGGCCTATGCAGAGACATGTAAACTGCAAAAGCACAGGTGGAAATAGAGCACAGCTGTCGCGGCAACCCAGGAAGCTGGTGACGAGAAGACAGCCTCAAACACTAGGTGGGTTGTGCTACATAGAAGCAAAGAAGCCAACAGAAGTATTAGAGCAAGGATCGCTCAAGCTGCGAGGGACAGTGCATGTCTGAGTAGGGTCCCTTTGGTTCCCGGTGCTGTGTTTGTGCGCCAGACGATTTGTGTGCTTAGGAAGGTGGGCGTGAATATCACACAAAGCCCAGATCTCACCAGCTGAAATATGCAGGCAGGGGAGGGAAGCCCTGGTCCATGGCGGGCCAGGGAGAGAAGTGGGTTTTATATCCCCAGGAGAGAGGGGCAGGTGGAGACAAGTTGCACACAAGGCTGTAGGCGCTCAATAAAGTGGACTGTCAGCAAAGATTGACATCTGTGATTACAATCAGAGCTGTGAAAGAATGAGGAAGATTCTAGAGAGAATGAGCATAGGAGGATTTGGATTCAGCCAATAAAGCATATTATTATAAGGCATTAGGTGGAAAAAATGAGTCACAATGAACCATATCCACAAGACCAGGGATTGCTAGTACTCCCCAGAAAGAACAGAAGGAATAAGCCAGGGGCTTGGTCCCTGGGGTGAATCAAGGGCCTACATGGAAGAATTTGGATAAAAGACCCAGACCTGGTCCAGGGGATGCTACGCATTGGAACTTTCCTGCCTTAGGCAAAGGTTGCCCAAGGACTGTTCCTAGTGATAAACAAAAACGGACATTAACCATTTATTTCTGACATTTCTGCAGACTAGGCCCATACATAAAATGCAAAAAAAACAACAACAAACAAACACATTTTTTAAAAGGTCATGTTGTACATGGCATTTTGGTTTGAAGAGGGACAATTTTAATATCATTGACATTTTTAACACAAATCACAGACAAGTACTTTAGCACTAATTTTTCATACATCCTTATGTGCAAGGAAGCATGTGAAATATGCAACAAGAGAAGGAATATGAAATCGATGTGTGTGTTTTAGCCAAGACAATGAAGAAAACAAGAGAGTGACTCATGCTGCCGAGAACTATCCTGAACTTTCCCATCAAAAGGTATCCTGACGTTGGCTTTGAAGTAAAAAACAAACAGAAAATGAAAAATTAGGTGTCTTACTTTTCTGAAGAAAGCAGTGTTCTAGAAGGCTCCAGTCAGTCAAGACACCCTCAAGAGATGTGACCTTTCTGCATGAGTCCAAGGCCTGAGCCATGAGAAGATTTCTGCCGGGGATTGCCTATGTTGAGGTGATCGAAAGTCAGTGGGAGGCAATTTGGTGACCTTGGTGAGGAACTTCACCTTCAGAAATGTTGTCGGCATGAACACATGTTTAAGCACACGGACTTTTACCCTCGTGTGATTGAATGACACAGGATAATTAGATGCAATTATTAGATTACTGCACTGGGGAGTGTGAGTGCTTTCTTTTTAACTGGAGTAAACTTCGGTAGACTTTTGGATGCAGTGTTCAGACAGCGAAATGTGGCTTGTATGAGACGGTGCTACCTGCCAGCTTTAAAAAGGCCTCCAAGTTTAGAGGTAAAAATAAAAATAAGCGAAAAAGCAACTTCCTTTAAACTCATGATTTATGTTCCCTGTGTGCCTTGAAACAGATCAAAATCATTATATTGCACACCTAAGGCAAATAGTAATAATAATCTGCTCCTTGGATTGCATTTTATCAAATCTCAGTGATTTATACTCAGCCTTTCTGATGGTGAGATGCAGTTCATTACGGGGGAAACAATTCTGAGTGAGCGCACAGAGCTATTTGTAATTGATCTCTTTATCAAGATTTAATATTCCTCATGGTTGAATAATGTCCTCCTTTGGAGAACATACAAAGTTTCCACCTTAGTTTCCTTCTGTTTTTCCATCCATCACAGAGCTACAAATAATTGAAGTGTCTTTTTGAGAAGAGAGGGAATAGGGAAAAAGTGCAACTGTTGATGATTTTTACATTTTTTCATTTTAGAACCCTCATGTCATGTCACAATAGGGAACGTGTTAAAAGTTCATGCTGGAAAACTCCCTATTTCGCAGTGTCTGTGTGGCATCTCTGGATGTTGTGCATGTAGGACATCACAACACATGATGGAAAAGTCAGTTCAGGTCAAGTGAACCAGCCTCTGAAAACATTCAGTCACTTGTTAGATTTTCATTATGTTAAATTATTATTTAACAAATATTTTGTATTTGTTTCCATGGTAGAGTTAACCCAGTAGAAAAAGGTATGCTCTGTATTAATATGCTAAAAAAAAACTTGACTTCCGTTAAATCATAAATTTGAATAAACAGATTAAGGATAACAAAAAAACTTCGTAATATTCAAAAAACCACTCATTTTTAGAGACTAAACCTGCCTCAGTCTACCCTTATTGGTAAGAGAACTAGTGTTTTTCATTTATAGTCTTATTTGCAAAATCAAATTATTTCTAATGTTTGGTTTACAATCTGCTTTTCAGTCACCTAAATTCACAGTAACTTTTAAATACGATTAGTTCTGCTTGACTTGCTGATGACTTACCTGTATGAAAAAATGGGAAAATGTGCTGTTGATTCACTGTTCTACAGATGGCCCTGAGTTTATTAAGTGAAGGGACTTTTAAATGTGTAATTACTGAGACATCGGGCTGTTTTTGGACCGTTCTCTTTGTACATCTTCTGCTGCTGTATTGGTACCACTTTAAATTATTTAATATGTTTGTCCATGAGAAATCAATTCTCTAGGTTGCTGTTTTGAGCAGCCGGCCACTGAAAAGTCGGCTTTAGCCGTACATGGCTACAGAGATGGCAGGTTGGTCTAATGGCCATAATTAACATTATTGGTTAATTTCCCACAAGGCTGAGGAAGACAGCATGGTGGCAAATGTCAAATGTTAGAATGTGACGCTGAGCTCTTCCATTGTCACCGAGCTTCCCTGGGCCTGTTCAGTTTGTGCCTGTTGTACAAGTGAAATTATTAATGGTGCCTCTTTTTATTCTTAAGTGTCCCAGTTGGCATACCTTTTTATGAGACATGAAATAGAATCCCATTATGTTGACAGAAGTCAGTTTTTTAGAAAGGCAGTAGTTTCTATCTTATGGTCACATGTTGTTGACCCTTTGGATAAGCCATCTGTACCCCCAAACTTCTCAGAAGTCCACTTGTTCTTAAACACACGTGCTTGCCTATGAAATCTTTACCAAGGTTAGTTAGTTCATTAGAAGTTAGGGGTAGAAACGGCCA
>VMDR010027926.1:0-13374 GCA_007922815.1 Macrotus californicus
ATCATTGCCCTGGGAATGTTTAATAAAGCTTATTAATCTGACAATTTCATACCATTTGGAACTTCAGTCACTGCCTTTTTAAAAGTCCCAATACTTTATTAACAGAGTTATTACTTAAGAGTTTTTTAACTTAATATTTAAGTTTTCCATAAAATACATTTCAGGTAAGTGAATTATGTTCTCACTGATTTGTATTCTCACTAATTGTCAAATAAAATTGGAAATGTTTCCCTTAGGAGAAAAGGGTTTAACCACAGGGTATAATAAAATCATTTAAAATCTTTTCAATTTTAAAATCATCATGAAAGATGTGTCACAGTAACAGAAATATGCAGATTTATTATATACATACAACAAATAAAATGGCACAATAAAAAAAAAGATAAGTACCCAAAGCTAGCAGAACCGTTACTACTGTTCGTCATTCTTCATTTACTGTATCCAATGCATGATGACAATCCCACAAAAGACCTACAACATTTGCATTTTTACTTCATTTTTCTCAAACACTTTCTAAATGAAGAGTCTGCAGCTGGATTAAAACAGATGTAGAAACAGCCAGGAAACTTCACAGAAGCGCTACCACTCCAAATAGGCTTGACAAAAAATGTTGTTATTTTTTGGAATGACAAAAATGCATGTTAGGGATCTTAATCTCTGTGGCACAAATTCTCCTCCTTGAACTTTGTAGACAATACACAGTCCAACTTCCCTTCTAGAGAAAAATCTTATATCTTACTTCGTTAACAAGGTATTGATAATCCATTTATCATCCCGGACACCTCATTAATATCAAAGGAGCAAAATCATTTAAAATGTGCTGGATCGGATCAAGCCATGAAATAAATCCAGGTTAAATTAAAACTTAGAACCAAATAACAGGTGTTCCGACTCTTCAAAACAGTATCAGAATTTGACTGTTTTCACAATATGAATAATCAATGACCATGTTGTTGTGTTCATTTCCAAATACAAAAACAAAGGCTGGAAAAAGTTAAATGACTCATCCATAGCCACATAACACAGAGCACAAGGACAAGGCTCTCCTTTGTCCATCCATTTGCTTTCATTTAAACTGTGCCAATTTTTCTACTTTCTTTTAAAAATAAACCCGTTTCTATCACAGCCTGCTGTCAGAAATATCATGCCACAGGAAAACTCTGTATTTTAACAAATGTTACATACCATCCAATTTTTGTTCCCCAAAAAAGATTCACGTATGCACTGCAATATGTATTGCTCAAAGTCATTTGGAAATAGCAGTTAATGTGGCTCAAAAGAAATCTTTTAAAATACTCAACCCATATGCTTCTGCTTTACAAGTATTCAAACAGATCCTCATAAAAGATCAGAGTGGAAATAATTTTTTCATTCTTAAATCAGTTAAAAAAAAATCAGTCTCCTTGATGAAGTATTCTGATGTATCATGAAGTATTAATGGAACAAACTCAAGGAAAATGGATTTTAGCAGAATCTTTGTTTTATCACTAAATCCCAATTTTTTTTACCACTTAGTATACAGCACATCTTATCACATTTAAAGCATATGTTATTATAATTTTAAATTTTTTCAGATACTTAATCGGACTTCACAGCAATTGCAACTGTATCCCAACATTAACTGGATCATAAACCTTATACATACCAAGTTCATTAATTCTCTAAAACATGAAATCTCACCTAGAAAAAAATCCACAACTGAGCCACAGATCAAAATAAGAAATTTAACACTCCAAAATTTTCTAATTGCATCAATTATTTTTTACAATTAAAAACACAGCTATTATGCTACTGCAGGGGAAAAATAAATCTAGTAATCAAAAATGTCCTGTGAGGTAAAGAGGGGATGGTGGTGGTGGAAGGAGACTGGACTTGGGGTGGCAAACACACAGCACAATATACAGATGGCGTGCTGCAGAACTGCGCGTCTGAAACTTATCTAATCTTATCAGCCGATGTCGCCCCAATAAATCCAATTTTAAAATGTTTTTTAAAATGTGCTGAGAGCTGCACAATTACATCTGTATTTAATTTATAATTTACTATAACCACAAAAAGATCCTGAAACTTATACACCAATGATAAGCTCCTATAAAATTAATGTGATCAAGTCTTCAATCTCGTAATCCAAAAAAATACAAATTAAAATGATACTATTGTTACAGAAGAATTAGAAAAAAGTTTTATTATAATAACCAACACTTAAAGAAGTACAGTGGAACTTATATCTCTAAGCATTGTGATGAAAAATGTAAACTGGTAATTATAGTTTTGAAAAGCAACATGGCTACATGCATATAACAAGAGTCTTAAGATTGTTCAGAATTTTTTATCTAGCATTCCTATTTCTAGGCATCTGTACTTAAGAAAATAATCAGAATTTTACCTATAAAGATATTTTCTGAAGTAGTACTTACCAAAATAAGAGGAAGAAGGAAATGCGGAGGAGAAATGGAAGAAAACAGAAAAACAAAAAACTTAGAAATAAGCTAAATGTTTAATAATAAAGAGTAATTAACTAAATTATAGCATTGTACAACTCAGCATTTGAGAAGTCAACAACCACAGGTGTGATTATTTTGTAAGAGCTGGTTTGAAAAACTATGACACATACCAGTGATTTCTAAGGAGGCAATACCCACTTAAAACTGTCATTGTGAGGATTAAGTGCAATACCATATATCTCAACCATTCTAACATGCACTTTTTTTCACGTGCTAACATATTTAAAACTAAGATGCATTTAGCAATCAATGGTGTATCATTACTTATTTGGCTATTTTGTTTTGTTTAATTGTTTTATTTTTTTCTTTTTCAGCAGTATGTGTGTTATGTGCCATTGAGTCAACTCTAACTCCTGACTCTGTGAATGAGTGATGTCCACAGCGTCCAGGTCTCAACAGCCCTGCTCAGTTCCTGTAGATGCGTGCCTATGGCTTCTTTTATGGTGTCAGTCCTTCTTGTATTTGGTCTTCCTCTTTTCCTGCTGCCTTCTATTTTTCCCAAAAATTTCATCTTTTCCAAAAACCCTATCTTCTCATGTTATGCCCCAAGTAGGTCAACTGCAGTTTTGTCATTTTTGCCTTCAGCAATGTTTTGCATTATTTCAGGCATTATTTCCTCAAGGACCCACTTGTTCATCTTTCAGGTGGTCCAGAGTATCTGCAGAGTCCCACTCCAGCACCTTATTTCTAATGAATCCATTGTTCTCCTATCAGCCTACTTCACTGTCCAACTTTCACATCCATACCAGTAATTAGGAATACAAGCATATAGATGATCTTAGCCTAGGTCTGTAATAACACATCTTTGCTCTTGATGATCTTTCCTAATTCTTCTACTGTTGCCCTTCCAAGTCTCAAATTTCTCCTGAGTCCTTGACTGCAATCTCCATCTGAATTGATGTCTGAACCACGGTAAGCAAATTCTTTAACAATTTCAGTGTTTTCATTCTCGGAGTTAAAGTTGTCTATTTCTTCTGTAGTCATAATTTTTATCATCTTGATGATCAGATACAGTCCTGCTGTAGCACTTTCTTCTTTTGCTTTCATCAGAAGTCATTTGAAATCATTGCTACTTTATGCAAGAAAAAATGGTATCACCTGCCTATCTTAAATTATTGATATTTCTTCCACCAATTTTCACTCCTCCTTCCTCTGAGTCTAGCTCAGTTTTTTGTATAATATGTTCTGCATACAAATTAAACATACAGGCAGATAAAATGCACCTGTGTCTAACACCTTAGCCTATAGGAAACCATTCTGACTCTCCATATTCTGTCCTGACAGTGGCTTCCTGTTCACAAAACAAGTTACATATCAGGACAATCAAGTATGAAAGCACGCCCAGTTCTCTCAGAGTGACCCACAGTTTATAATGATCCACACAGTCAAAGGCTTTGCTGTCCTATCATCTATAAGACACACACTAACCTTCTGGAATTCTTTGGAGCACTGCAGTATCCAACAAATATTCACAATTAGGTCGCAGTGCTGCTTTTTCTGAATCCAGCTTGAACATCCAACATATCTTGCTCCATATAAGGTAGAAGCCTTTGTTGCTTCACCTTGAGCATCACTTTACGTAAGTGTAAAATTAGAGCAACTATCCTAATAGTTACTGCACAAATCAGCATCTCCTTTCTTTAAGACCGAGATAAAATAATTGTGTACCTTAGAACTGATGGTTATCAGAGTATAATTTAGAGCCAATGAAACCTGGTAATGGATTGAAGAGCCTGGCACAAATTTGAAAAGCATAAACATACTTTGAGACTTGTGACCTAAAACTAACCATCTACATAGTAAGTGAGTCTACATATCTCTCAGCATCTTCCCTCAGTTCATCAGTTATACCTACTGTCAGCATACCGAGTTAACTATATCATTGTTTTTAGTTAAAGTGTAAATTGCATATGAAGGAATATCCTATTAGCATTAATTTTTTCATTTGTTTAACAATATGGCAAAAGCTTACTTCTTTATGTAACTACTTTCTCTAAGTTCCTTTCTCAGATCCACACTCCCCATCCATTCTCAACTACTTCAAGTTCCCCCAAGTACTCCAAGCTGACCCAATCTCCACACCTTTGCTCAAATCACTTCCTTTGACAAAACCACTCCAGAACAAAGTTCTAGCATCACCTTTTTCTGAAGTTTCTCTTGCCTCAGCCCAATCTCTTCCCACCACTCCTTCTAATCCTTGTCCCCACTTTGTCTCACATACACTCTTCCAACAGAGCCTGAGAAAACGTTATTACTAATATTCACGTATGTTCTTCTCACTAAACTGAAGCACCCTAATGATGGGTACCATTCTGATTCACATATGCATTCTCAATCCAAGGATAAAATAAAACTTCTTTAAACGCTGCATACACAGTACAGTTTAGTGTGTACCACAGATAACTTGCAGAACTAACTGTATCCTGCATACTCCAAAATATTCAAACAGGCACTGCAAAGAAATTTTTAGTCCTACATGTTTATGCCACAAAATGAAAACATAGTTCAACTTTTCTTATATATTTAAATTTATCCATTACTTTCTCAAAAGAAAATGCGGAATTAATATGACACATCTTATACAGCCCTCGTACAAAGAATTAGACAACTCATCTTAAAGGTAGGATAACCTTAATAATAAAATTAATTAATATAGATACTAAAATCCTAAACAAACTATTAGCAAATCAAATCCAGTAATAAATTAAAAGCATAATATATCACAACTATATCTGCTTTATTCCAGGAAGGCAACTTTAATATTCAAAAAAGCCAATCAATAAAAAGATACTCAAAATTATTACAAACAGCAAAAAAGCACAAAAAAAGATGTTCAACATTATAATCATTAGAGAAATACTCATTATAAACCACCATGACTTTTTTTAAGTTGGTGTGCAATGAGGGGGGTGTGCATGTGAGGTCATGGCATGGGCAGGTGGGGTCAGACAATTTGAACAAGATGAAAACAGAACCCAAGCTGGCACTGGCAGTGGATGTGGTTCCTCTAGAGCCGAAGATGGGAGGGAATGTGTCGGGTAAGTGGAGGCAGTCTGGCTTCCTCATCCAGGTGCCTGGGTAATGAAGAGAAGCAGTATCCCCATAGCCTTGAATGAACCTGATAAGTAGTGTTCTCACAGCCTTGAGACTGGGTCCGATAAACTGTTCCCATAACATGAAGTGGGCTCGTATGCGTGGAATTATGCCATGTTATATAATTTTGTGGCATTTTTCCGGCTTTGTTCACCTCTAGTCTTTAAACAAGTAGCGACTCCCTGCTGGGTGCCACAATGGAGACACGCTGGGGAGCAAGGGCCACAACGTGTGACATGCAGGGAGACACACAGCTTGCAGCATGCGTGGCTTGCCCACCCATGAATAAAGGCATGCCAGACATCCCAACGGCCCCATGAATATTTTTCCATCTGCACAAATACCATGAACCTGCCCAGCCTTGAATGGTCACAACACAGAACGTATATTCAATGTCAGTCACCAGTGATAACCTAAGTTGACATGACATGCTGGCCTGGATCAATGAGCCACTGTAGTTGAATCTGACAAAGATCCAATAGTTGTGCTCAGGGGCTGCCTATTGTCAGTTTATGGACATGCTGTTCCCTGGCTCCATTGCCTTGAAGTAAAATTCCAAGCTAAGTTGGGACATGAATACATCCACAACTTCAAAATACTACAAACAGGATTAAAGAGGATAGATGTTGACAAAATAATTCCTGTGGACAAATTAGTAAAAGGAACGTTTCAAGACAATTTTGAATTTGTTCAGTGGTTCAAGTTTTCTGATGCAAACTATGATGGAAAAGACTATGACCCTGCAGCTGCCAGACAAGGTCAGGAAACTGCAGTTGCTCCCTCCCTTGTGGCTCCAGCTCTGAACAAACCCAAGAAGTCTCTCAGCTCTCACAGCGCAGATCCACAGAGCCCACGACAACACACACAACTGCTGGCCTGAGTGTGGTGTGAAAGAATCCTGGTGTGGACATCGAGGATGACGCAGCAGCTGGACTGACATACCAGGTCAATGTTTTAAAACATACTGTTGAACTTGGAGAAAGAGATTTCTACTTTGGAAAGCTAAGGAACACTGGACTTATTTGCCAAGAGAACGTGGGGGCGGGGGGGCAGGGGAGGGAACAACCCTGTACTGCAGAGGATTGTGGACATTCTGTATGCCACAGATGAAGGCTTTGGGATACGTGATGAAGGAGCCCACAGGAGGGACAAGAAGAATATTAGCAGCCTGGACCAGCAGAACAACATCTGAATTCTTCACTACAAATCATGTGCCTAACTGTAAAACACTCCCTTTTATCATTCTTAGAGGACTCACTGGTTTCTTTTCATAAGCAAAAAGTACCTCTTCTTGGAGTGTACTTTGCAAAGTTTCACTCCTTTTCCAGTAAGTTGGAGTTACAAGCTTTTACCTTGTAGCAGAGCAATATTAACTTCTAGCTGGTTCACCCAGGGAACAAAAAGGCTGAGACCATGGGCTCGCCATACGGATGCTGGTAGTAACACTGATTGCTAGAGAGGTGTTTCTGTGTGAAACATTGAGGTGGAGAACTCAATACAGAAATGCAAAGACTCATCTGAATTTCAAACTACTGTGAAATTTTGGCAGTGAATGTTTTAATAAATAAATGTCTTAAGAGTATTTAAAAGATGGCTCCACATTTCAAAACATAAAATGTAACCTGAAAGGAGAGTCTCTGTGTTGCCCTGGTATCTGGGAAGGAAGGGCCCGACCTGGGAACTTTGGAGCCTGCTGTTCACAGGCCCTGCAGGGCTGCCTGAGTCTTCATAGGCCTAACCTTGGCCCAGAAGGAAAGTTTAAAAAGTTGCTCTGTAAAGCCATTTGATGACCTTCACCAACTGCATCTCGGCTACGCAGCAAGAGGCATTGTTGCCTGAATGAACAGAGGGTGCACTGCAGCCCTGAGATGTTGGAATTGAGTAGCTTATTGTCACTGAGCAGGTCTCTGACAATTTTTCCAATTACCCCTGAATTTTCTATGCACTGTGTTTTTTGGGGAAATGAGGTATGTTCAGTTTTGAAATCTAACCACTACTTTTGGGATCTGGTCCACACCTCTGGGATTTGAATGAGAGTTGTGTCCCATTTTACTGTCTTTTAAGTTTACATTTAACATGTTTATCTGCTTCCCTTGCCCACTGGGGACTCCTGTTTGACTCCTTAAAGTCTGCTGCTTAGAGTAGAAGTTCAGCAAGTAGGTGTTCATGCTGCGAGTTCTTTTTGGACCCCTGACAAAGGGAGTGATCCGTGAAGGCCATCCCCACTTTGGGATGTGCAAGGCTCGGTGTTTTGGGTACCTGCTGTCCACAGCCCTCCACTGTTCTGACAACACTTTGCCAGTGCACTAATCTCTTTGGAGATAAAACGTGTTAGCGTGTTACTAAATGTTAATTTTTTTTGCAGAAAATACAGCACCGTGTCTTGGTTAAACATTAATATATAAAATATTTCATTCCTTAACACTCATCACTTGCTCTGCTCACAACCTATTCAGTTCCTTTGTTTGGCAGAACTCTGCAAACATGTGCCACCCACTACTGAGATTGCTCAGCCCCTGATGTACTTGTACTGATTTGCTGCTGGTGGTAGTTTGTCCTAAAATGTGTGTAGAAAGCAGGTATTTTATGATAAATTGTAGTGTAGTGAATGCTCTCTGTGAAATTCAGAGAACACAGGTTCAGTGAGTAGCAGTGCCAAAAATGCAAGTAACTGACCACTGTTCAAATAACAGTAGTATTATTTTACTTTTGCGGCCTTTCAGACTTTTGTTGCCCTAAAATTCAATAAAGAGTTAAAAAAATTTACCATTTACAGTAGCATCAAACAGTATCAAATACCTAGAAATAAATCTAATTTAAAAATATGTGCATCTCCCCAAAAGTACTTATTAATTACAATGTAGAAAACAGGAGCTTTATATATAAGGAGGCAGATACTCCCTTACCAAATAAAACTCCTAGTACATCATACCACTTCTATGGTAACCCTGCCAAATGTATAATCTGAATTCATCATGAGGAAATATTAAACAAACCCAATTAGAGAGTCCTTATACAACATAACTAGCTTAAATGATTCAAAAGTTTCAAGGTCATGAGACACAAAGGAAGATGAAGAACGGTTCCAAATGACAGGAGACGAAAGCGGCATGACAATGGACTGCAGCACATGACCTGGGATTTACTTTTGCTATGAATGACATATTTAAGACAATCCATGATTTCCAAATAAGGTCTACAGGTTTTAAATATCATCGGCAAGTGTTACCTGTGGACATCCGGGGCAATGATTTTTTTATGAGGAAATACAGACTGAAGTGTCTAGGAGTAAAGCAGCAAGTAGTAAGTACACAACTCACACTCAAAAAGCTCCAAGTGTCAGGTGTGTTTATACACAGAAAGAGAAGGAAGGGGAAGGGTAAAGAGAATGTGGTAAGGTGTTCATTTAAGGAATCTGGGTAAAGGGTGCACAGGGATTTTGGTAGAGTATTCTTGTAATTCTGATAATCTGAAATTAGAACAAAGTAAAAGTTAAAAGGAAAAAATATAATGTAAGACAACCACAGAGAAAACTATGAAATTATAAAACATCATTCAGAGAAATTAACAAAGACTGAAGATTAAACAATACATTATGATAAGAAGATAATTCTCTCCAAAGCAATCTCTAGATTCAATACAATCTCAATTAAAATTCCAGCAGATTTTTTTTTCTTTGGAATTTGGGAAGCTGATTCTAAAATTTATGGAGAAATGTAAGGGTCAAGAACAGTCAAAACAATCTCAAAGAACTAGATGGGAAAATAAGATTTACTATAAAGCTACAATAATTAGACAGTAAGGAAATGGCACTTGAACAAATAATAGACCAATGAAACAGAACAATGATTCATACGTATATCAATACATGACTCACAACAAAAGCAGCAATGCAGAATAAAAGTGATGCAAAGGAAAAGGCTACCTTTTCAATAAAGGCGACTAGGGAAACTAGATATACATTTGGGAAAAATTAAGTATGAGTCCTACCTCATACCATGGCCAGAAACTGTACACCAGCAGGGTGGGAAGGTAAGGGAGTTTATAAAACTCCATGTGAAGGCAAACAATAGAGCTTCAAGAAGTTTATCCAGTAGATTATCTTCATGATCTCAGAACAGGGGAAAACTTAAAACAGGAAAAAATTAACCAAAAAGTGACTCCTTACATCATTATACTTGTGTCTCCTTTACCAGTTCCAAGAATTAACAAATTAATCAACAAACAGCTTTCAGTGTGTCTATACTGGGTTCAGGCTACAAGGGTTTTCCATCTCAAGCAGGCTGGCACTTGATTCCTCTGCTCCACCTCTTCTTTTCCTTTGCCTCCCTGAAGCCCCTTCCACTCTATTCTGTCCCTTACTGCCCCGTCCTATGGTCTGTCGGTCTTCCCCAGCCTGATTCTACGACTATGTTCCCAATTCTGGCTTTTAACTTCACCTCTATTCTCTATGCCCAACCCTAATTATTTCCAACTTCTCTCTTAACCCCTAGCCCCTCAAATAAACTCACCCACATTCAGGATCTCTCAATCCACTCATACAAAAGGTCCTTCCCACCATGATCCTGCTGAAGGCAAACTGATCAATAAGAACTAAATTCAAACTCCGTCCCTCTATTCCTTTTTACCTTTAGGCAGAAATCTGACTTCTCCCTAAAACAAAGCCTACCTTTTTGCTCTCCCCAACCTTGAAGATTCACAGATAAATGTAAAATTCAAGTGACTGTGTTTCAATCTAGAAGGTAATTTCCAAATCTTTCAAAAATGCTGGCAAACAGTAACTGACAATAAAAATGGCTATAACAATGCCTCTATTGTCAAAATAATCAATTTTACTGACCATTAGACACAGCCCAAGGCCTTGTCTAATTTTGATAATGTTTCAGTATGACTGAAGCAAATAGGATGTTTAAAACAACAACAAATGAGATATCAAACACCATCTCAGAGGCAGAAACTATTACCCCCTCTGTAAAATACTTCACTATTCAAAATAAAGAGCTCCACCCTGCGAGCTGTCGGCAAAATATAGAACAGGCAAGGCGAGGAATGCTGAAAACCTGACTTAACAAGGCTGGTTCAATGTCCTAATTTCACAAGTAGGTTTACCAGTTCAGCGAACCCAATCATGTAATCCATGATTCTCATTTCAAATCAAAACCAGACCTCATACCAGTAAACTTCCTAAAGGACACAGAAAAATAAAACTTTGGGAGAAAACTAGAGGTATTTTGCGGAAAGAGAGACTAAAAACGATCCGGGGATATCAAAGACTATCGCTTGTTCTTTTGTCAAAAGCTAAATTTGCAACAAGTAGATTTCAGAGAGATTCACAAAGACAGCCAGAATCCTTGTCAGACAAACAGAGAATCTGTTTTCAGTGTAAGAGATAGGAAGCACAAAAATAATAGATATGGGGCAAGGAAATAAGGACAGATGGAAAAAGGCCTTAAAAGGGAAAAGGGAAAGAAAAGAAAGGAAACATGAATCGAGGGATGAGATATCAGAGCGAGGATGAAAAGTGTAACTAGAAGCACAAACTGGTTAAGAAAACAGTAATTCACTTAGCAGGATAAACTAAATAAATGTAGGCAAAGAGAAAATTAGAGGAGATTTGTAAACATCACCACACTCAATGACTCATCATAAGCCTTTTTCTTTCCACCTTTCTTTTTAACCAGCTATAAAGAAAATTTAAAACACAAGATTTTGTGGAAAAAGCAGCAATAAGACACCATCATCTTCAACATATGAGTAAAAGGGACAGAAACTAAGATAAATCCACAGCAACATAAAGCTATTTGACTGATATGAATTAAGATAATTAATGAATAATAATTGCATTTCAACCTATCATTAACTTCCAACAAAATGCCTAGTGCAAATTCAGATTCAAAATGCACAGGAAATGTACTTATGAAAATTCCATTAAGTCAAAAAACTGTGAAACCCATTCCAAAGTTATCTCTAAATTTACAAGACTCACCTCACTTCAATATTTAGAGTAAGGTTACTGAGAATAATTAGTTTCACTCTGAACTCCAGCACAGCTCCTCATCTGTCCTTGGGCGGTTTAGGTGACACCCCACTCCCCCCATTCCTTTGTCTTATCTTATCTTGAATAGAAACAGTTTCTGCAAGTGACACTAGAGGAAACACATGCAATCTTGAAAACCGGGAGAGCTGAGTTACCACCCAGCACAGATCAACGCGTCAACCCAATTTTGGAGACGAAGGTACTCAGACAGTGTACCTTTCACTAGGGCTGAATGGGCCCATTTCTCTGAGGGCACCTTCTGCACTTGGCGTGCACTCGGTGCACCAAGCACACTGAACGGTCGCCATTTCACACACACATCGCACTTCTACTCACAGAAACACCTCTCCCCTATTCTTCACACACTGCCCTCCTACTCACTACAAAAATTAAGTAAATTTCACCTCCATGAAGTCTTACATGATAACCCTTTTCAGAATTAGGTGCTTTTTCCTCTGTACCTGCTTTTAATCGTGTATGGCATTAGTTTCTCTCTGCTTTGTTCTATACTTCCTTGTTAAATTTTAATCTTTCCTTAGAGTTTAAGAACAAGAATCATATCCTGCTTACCCATATACTGCCATCATTTAATGCAGTGATGGGAATTATTTAAATCTTTGTTGACTGAGCAGATGCAGAGGAAATGCCCTCTTCAACCTAAATGGCTAAACAAGGTATATTAGGTCAGAACCTGTACAAACAACATTGTGTCAGGTGCTAGGAACAGTTTCTGAGGAAGCAAATGTGCACCATCATTAGTTCATCTCCACAGATTTTCAAATCTAGCACATACCTTAACTTGTCTCTGTAAAGAACCAAAACAATTCATAATATAATTCAGTAGAATTTTAATATACATAATTAAAGTGTCCTATTTTAACGATTTTTGCCATCACCCCAAAATGTTAATGATTACAACACAGAGTTCCTAAAGTAAAACTGACACATTACAACAAGCAGCACTAATGAAAGGCAATTCTGTGAGGAACTTCAGCTGGGTATTCTATGATCATTTCTTTTTTTTTTTGTCATTATTCAAAACCACAGATTTATATCCACAAAGAACAAGACCAGTTACAAACAGAACTGCAGGTCGCTGCTCTGTAAAGAGAACAAGGAGCAAAGCCACAGAGCCACTGAGAAAATGGGTAAAACGATGGTGAGGTTCCTCCCAAGAGACATGGATGGGAAAGTGATCCCCCCTCTTCCTTTCCTTCTGTGTGGACTGTGCCAGTCTTGGTGTGGTTTCTTCTCTTATCCTCAGTTGCAGGGTTCTGTTCAGCTCATCTTCAGATGGCTCTCAAGGGTGGATATTCCAGAATTCAGTTGTAATTTTGATGCGGTTGTGGGCAAAGGTGAGCACAGGGTTTAACCTACTCCTCCGTCTTGACCAGAAGTCTCTAATGATCATTTCCTTTTAACACTATATTCCTCTCTGTTTCGGCTTGCTTATCATACAGATCATGCCACAACTAACCAAAACCATTCTTGAATATACAAATATTTAAATTTAACACTGCAAAAGCTATACTCTTAATATATATTTAAATTCTAATTAATCCAGTACTTGCCTATTTTCCAAACCATTTTAAAATTTATTCTTATTTCTCCATTCCTCTAAATCAGAATATAACATGGTGCCTTAGTTCCATATTTTATTAAACACACTGAGTTTTGTCAAGTTTGGGAATGCTTCCCAAGGTCTTAGACTTTAAAACAACTGATTCTGGAAACTTTACA
>VMDR010027927.1:0-13374 GCA_007922815.1 Macrotus californicus
GGTCTTGAGTGTAAGAAATAAGCAGAAGTCTTAGATGTACCCCCAATTTCTATCCTCACTTTCCTCTCTCTCTCTCTCCCTCTCTCTTGCCTCTCTCTCCCCCCACTCTCTCTCATACTCACACATTCATGTGTGCATGTACATGTACAAACACACATACATGTTTTGGCATCAGGAGGTTTGGGCCAGTTTGGGAGACTTGGTTCAGGACAGCAACAATGGCAAACAAAATTCATCTGGAATAGAATGCTGGTGGAGCCTTTGAAACTTACTGAGAAATCCTATTTGCTGCCTAGACCATGGCCTCCAGTTCTATAATGAGGATAAAGGTGTAGCTGACAAATTAGGTTATTGATGGAGTAAGATTCTTATGGCGATGAGATGTGAATCTTCAACGTAGGTGGAAGAACTAACTCTGGTTATAAATGTGGATTTCCTTCTCAGGGCCATTAAGAAAGGAAATGAAGATGGATTCAGTCCTGGTAACTACTATTTTAGGGGAAGGGGAAGAAAGCTCTGTGATTACTGAAAATGAACAGGGTAAAGGTAGGGTCAGAGGCTTGAAAGAAGCCATAAAGGTCAGAAAAGAGCTACTGTGAAGAAGTAGATAAGTTCTTTACCAAAGCCTGAGGATGAAGATGATAAATTAGTAGTTGACTCACTCTTGCTGTGCTCAGTTTTTCCCTGTTAGCAGTGAAGAGAGAAGGAAAGAGAAGCTGGATGTTGGTTTTAACTCAGAGTAAGGATTTTGTAAAGTAGGTTTAAGTGATAGGACCAATATTTAAGTCATATAAGGTGGTGAGACAGAAATATTTAAGAACAGAAAAGTTGGACTGTGCGGTCTAGTTGGAGGAGGAGGAAAAGACGTGGGAATGAGTTGGGAATATGAAGGGAAAAGAAATGACTGGGGATTGGGAATGGCCTTGGGAAAAAGGGAAAGATTAAGGAACTGGGTTTTTTAGGTAGATGAGCCAATATAGTGGGGATAAGGTAATAATAATAAAGTTGGAAAGGTAAACAGCTACAGCTAAAGATTTGGAATTAAAGAAATACATGCATCAAGGTCTGGATTTAGGTTAGTGAAGGATGGCTAAAATTGAAAAGATCCAGAAACTCTGTGGACTGGGTTGTTTGACTTCAGTTGAGAACTTGAGTCCTCAAGGTTGTAGGAAGAATGTGGGAAAGAGAAAAACAACTGTGAACCACTGTCAAAGATGGGATCACCTTGAAAGCAGAAAGAAAAAGGGAAGAAAAGGAGTAGCTAGGGAGATGGAAACTGCTCCCCACCACCGACCAAAACAAAACGTAAAATTACTGAAGGAAACACCCAAAGAGCAGGAAACAAACTGAGCTTCAGAAACCTCCCATGAGGAAAGTCCAGGGAAAAAAACTTAGTCTGACAAACAATTCAGGGGTTAACAGCAGAAAGATGTACATTTAGGTTACTTTCTAATGAAATTGAGATAAATATGTGGATTCCATACCCTGGTCCTCTCCTTCTGCCCACAGCCTCGTTTCATTGCTCCTGGTTTCCCAAGACTGAACTCCGTCAAGGCAAGATATTTTCTGTTCAATGAACTGGGCCCATTCATGAATATTTAGTAACACTGTTGGAACTTTCTTCTTTTTAGTGCTGAATGATAAAGACGCCATCTCTGTTTTTGGTACTCTTACTGGTTTCTGGATTTGAATCACAGCTCTATTGGTTACTAGCTGGGTGACAAATTACTTACTTCTCAAAACCGACTGCAGGAAGAAATTTGCTCAAGGACAAATATGTAGGAAAGAGTAGAATCAGCATCTAAAATCAGATCTTCCAAGTCCAGATTCAATATATTTACATCATCTACACTGAAGTGAAATATTCTTGCAATGACTTACTAAGGGCCCCAAATTAATTGCACATTATTAATTTAGTTATGATTCTATCTTATGGCATTTTCAAAGGTCATTGGTACTTCGTGATATTTAATCAAACACACACTTTAGTTCTATGCCAATTCATATATGATAAGATTTAATAAGGAGGTAAAATAATTACTCAAGAAAATCTTGTTTGACAACAGTAATAATAAAGCAGCCGATGTTTACTGAGTAATTACTACATGCTATTCTCCATTCTATGCTCTTCAGAATCACTCTGTGAAGTAAATACTATTATTATTACACATAATTTGTAGGCGAGGGAACTGAGTTTTTGAGAAGGCGATGCTGGTAAAGCAAACCTTCTGTGCTGCCACACATGTAAAAGTATAGCACATATATTTACAGTAGTGAGCTCTCCCATCTAGGTTTGTGTAAAGTTGGCGTGAGGATGAAATCCCCTAATGACAAATTTCTCAGGACACGTCGCCCTTGCTCGGTGACCATGTCTGTTTATATAAAAGCTGAAAAACTCCATAGGAATCTTGAACATGTGCAACACTCAGCCCTGCAAGCATCCAAAGCGATGAGGAATCACTATGATAACACAGTACAATAACCAGTGCTCTCAGCAGGGATCTTAAACTACTGGATTTTGATCTTCCGAGAAAAGGCCCTATTCTTGTTCTTAGGTTTAACAAGAGTGAGTTCGAACATAAAGTTATAAAGAAGCCAAACCCTGTGTATATACATTTCACACATTGTATCTTAGTCTTCACAGCGATCTTTTGAGGTAAATATTTTTATTCTACCTCACAGAGAACTGAGGTACAGAAAAACTAAGTAACATGCCCAAGCTCACACATCAAGGAGGGTTGTCTGTCTTTTTGTAAAATGTTTTACTTCATATATCAAAATGATCTTATAAAGTTAAAAAGTTTGAAAGAGTACAATTATAATCTATAAACTAATTAAATGAGACCCCATTTTTTAGTTACTCTTAATAAAAGAGACTAAAATACGCATTGATTTAGAGGTCAAAAATTTATAAACTCAGCAGACTCCAATGAGCTCACACAGAGAAGAGAAAAGAACAGAATCATGAGTGATGTAAGCATACGTTTAGAGGTTCTTTAGGTTTCTACAAACAAATTTATGTCATGTGAAGGAGCATTTAACAGGTATTGGAACCATCAAAAAAGAAATTAAACTGGCAATTTTGTTAAAAAATCTGCCATAAATCCTGTTATCAGGTAAACTGTGTTCCCCCAAATCCATATATTAAAGTCCCCACCTGCAGTACCTCCGCATGTAACTGGGTTTGGAGATAAGGTCTTCAAAGAGGTCATTGAGTTCAGATGAGGCACTGGTATGGGGCCCTAATCCAACAGGACTGCTGTCCTTGTCAGTAAGACAGAGACACCAAGGGTGCACTTCTACACAGAGGAAAGGCTGTGTGAGGATATAGAAGGCGGTCCCCTGCAAGCCAAGGAGAAAGGCCTTCGGAGAAAACAAACTTGTTAACACTTTGTTCTCAGACCTGCAGTCTCCACCTCTGTGAGAAAATAAATTTCTGTCATATAAACACCTCAATCTGCGATATCTTCTTACGGTGGCCCCAGCAAACTGCAGTCCCAAGAAGTGGAATGCTGTTGTAACAAACACTTAAACCTGCAGATATGGCTTTGTAACTGGGTAAGGTGCAGAGGCTGGAAAATGTCTAAGGAGCATGCTGTGGGATGCAAAGTACAGAACAGGAAATAGAGTAGCCGAAGAACCTATGCATGACCCATGGACATGCACAATGTTGTGGGGAAGGCCTGAGTATTGGGGGGCGGTGCTGGTTAGAGGGGGGCAAAGGGGGAACAATTAGGGCAACTGTAATAGCATAATCAATAAAATATAATAAAAGTTTTCAAAAAGAACAAGAAAAAAAGCTGAGATTGCCTTGAAGAAACTGGTGGCAGAAATAGGAAAGTTAAAGATGATTCTGGCCAGGTCTCAGATGGAAATCAGAAATGCATTATTGGAAGCTGGGAAAAACTGAGCCTTATAATAAAGTGCCAGAGGACTTAGCTGAACTGCGACTCAGTGTTCTGTGAATGGTAAAACTTGGGCATGATTACACTGGATATTTATCTGAAGGAACTTCTAAGCAAAGAGTTGAAGGTGCAGCCTGGTTTCTCTTTTCTGTGTAGAGTAAAATGTGAGAGGAGAAAGAGACATTGAGGAAGAAATTGTTAAGCAACAAGGAACCAGAACTTGAAGAGTTGGAACACATTCTCAGCCTGCTCATATTGCAAAAAAATAAGAAATTATGTTCTAGAGAGAACACCAGGGGCATGGCTGGACAATCATGCCATAAAGAGATTATGGGTGTTATTCATAAATTTAAATGGTAGCCTCAGCAGAAACCATGGATAAAGAGAGGTCACACCAGTAGACACACTGCCAGCTTGGACTGAAGAGGACAGAGATGGCAAAGTGAAGGCAGGCTCCTGGACTTCAGGGATTTGACAGGACAGGTCATTAAAGCTACCTAGCTGCAAACACATACGGGGTCTGGCACAAATGATGCCCCTGTTTATTACAAAATCCCAGGCATGTAATTCTGTGTCATAACAATATCACACTCAAGCACACCATATGACATTTTAGGTGAAATCTTCAAATTGCTGTCTATCTCGTGGGAGACATTCACGTACCCTACCAACCACATTCAAGCAAGCCTTACTCCTGCGGGACCCTGTATTATCCTTCAGAAAAAGATTAAAATGACCCCACAAGTGATTCAGAGACTGGCAGGGCTGCCACTCCCACCACAGGTCTGGGGGGTCAAGGCCACCACTTCCTGGGTGTCAGAGGTTAGGGCCACCTCCTTGCTATTAGCAGGCCAGGCTGCTGCCAGGCAGGCCCAAGCGGTTGAGACTGTTGCCCATGCCCAAGGAGGCAATGCTGCCTGTGCAATGGACATAGGAGGTTAGGCCATCACCCCAGTGGGTCCAGGGCACAGAGCTTTGAGCCGAAGAAGAATAGTCTCAAGCTTTAAAATCATTTGGAATTTGCCCTGCTAGGTTTCGAACTTGCTTGGACTTGTGACCCATTTCTTCTTTTCTTATTCCTCCATTTGGCAATGGCAACGTCGAGTCCCATGTCTGTCCCATCACTGTGTTTCGGAAGCAGATAACGCATCTAGTTTCGCAGGTTCACAACTAGAGAGGAATTTTGTATTAGGATAAATCAAGTCTCACCCACTCTTGACTTATATATTTAGATGAGATGTAGATGAGACTTATAGTTAATGAAGGAATAGATTAAGCTTTGGGGGCTGTTCAGATAAGGAAATGTAATTTACAGGTAAGAAGAATATACATTTTGGAGGCCCAGAGTACAAAATGTTATGGTCTAAATTATGTTCCTCCCAAACTCCTGTGTTGAAGTCTAAACCACTAGTACCTCAGAGTGTAACCATACTCAGAGTTAAGGTTTCAGAGAGGTGACGAAGTTAAAATGAGGCCATTAGGGTAGAACCCTAATCCAATTAACCTGGTTTCCCTTTATGAAGAAGAAGAGTCACAAGGAGTCCCTGTGCACAGAGAAAAGGCCACTTGAAGACACAGCAAAAAAGCAATCATCCACAAGCCAAGGGGAGAGGCCTCAGGAAAAACTAGACCTGCCAACACCTTGATCTTGGACTTCTAGTCTCCAGAACTAGAAAATAAGTTTCTGTTGTTTAAGCCATTCAGTCTGGTATTTTTTTTAATTCTATTTTTATTTATGATTTTAGACAGAGGGGAAGGGAGGGGAAGGACAGAGAGAGAGATTCATTGATGTGAGAGAGACACATCTATTGGCTGCCTTCCCTATGTGCCCCAGCTAGGGGCCCCTGAAACCCAGGTATGTGCCCTGACCGGGACTCAAATCTGCGACCTTTTGGTTTACAGGACAATGCCCAACCAACTGAGCCACACGGGCTAGGGCTCGGTTTGGTATTTTGATATAAGAGTCCCACCAAATTAGTATAAAACCTTTCCTGGTTGGCAGTGATGCACGTAAATGAATAATTCTGCTATAATAACTTGCAAAGTTTACAGATAATGAATAGTAACATAATGATAAGTGTCAATTATCCCCTGTGTTAGCTATCACAGGGAAAAATTGATGTTATACATTATCATACATTGTGTTACACAGGAATCACATTCGCTCTACTATTTACGATTTTAAATTTTACCTTAGGAGGGCGCACATTAAATTTATTAGTTTTGATATATGTATGATGAAATTTTTACTTCTAATTAAAACATTGTGGCTGTATTTACCCACTTCATATCAACCAATAAGGCTCATAATTATTGCTTTGAAACATTTTCCAGATAGAAACTTTTGCTTCTATTTGTATTATACACATGTCAATCTAGGCCTACCCCCTTCCCATACCTGGATTTCTACTGCTACCATTATAGCACCCCGCCTCTGGTGTGCACTGATCTAATTTATTTATATATACTACTGCCAAATTAATCTACTTTCTGTTGTCACCCTCTTGTTCAGAAATAAACTGTAGCTTTTTATGCATATCAAATATCAATTACTCTATATGAATCTTAAGGCTGCCATATAATCTGACTTCTGTTTTCCCACAAAGCTATTTGTTTAGTCATATTTTCCACCAATCTTTAACGATCAGCCACGCTTTGAGTCTTTCAGACAGGTCTCACCGTTCTCTGAATAAGCCATGGTCGGTGTTTTGTCTTCGTATCATCACTTAGTCTGTTCTGTCACTTTATCCAAAATGAGGAAACCGATGAGTATTGTTAAGACCACTCCAAGTCTTCAAAATTATCCAGCTACTCAAACCTACATTAATTTTACACTTCTCAGAACAATCAGCTCCTTGAAGTTATCACAAATTGGAATTTTATCTTCCTAGTAGGTGGATAAAATTATCTTCTCTTCCCACCTCCTAATAGCACAGAAAGCAGTGTTGATTACTTAGAGGAAATAGTAGAAACTCACCAAAGTGTTCACTAGCCTCATAAGCACTTCTAAAGTATTTTTTCATAATTTTCAAATACATTAATTCATTTATCTCATCTACGCACAATGATTAATATGTATTGTTTGCCTAGTCCTGGGTTATGAGTCAGGCATAGAGAACAAGTATTGGGCACAGAAACATGAAGGAAGTGTGACCATTGCTCTGAAGAGTCAATTAAACTGTGAGTAGAGACAGATGCAAATGGAAAGATGCTGAGTGATGAATGATCCACAGCCCTGTTGATGCTAAGCATTCCACTGCTTTCTACATGAGAGAAGGAGCACAGTAGGGGGGACACTTGAGCTCAGCCATGAAAGATGAGCAGAAATTCATTTGGCTCATAAGGAGAAGAGTGTTACAGAGTGGAGAACAACCGTTTCTTTCCAAATAACGTACGTAAGGTATTTGATTGATGCTTGTCTGGGTTCAGTACTCACTGACTTCCTTAAGAGAGAAAAAGGATTGGAAGCATCTTATAAAAACATGAAAATAAAATTAGTTAAAAAAGTGAAATTGGAGAAGAGGACAAGGAAGAAATCAAGTCTGGAAAAGATATAAAAGCTAACATGGCAAACAGGAGAAAAAAATAGAGCCATTATATTTTACTATAAAATTTAGTGTTTATAAACTGGCAGATATACGGAAGAGAGAAATGTAAGAAGTTACTCAAGTCTGATATGATAACAGTGAATGCAAATATAACATTTATTCCAAACTCAAAGAAAACATCTCTCATTGGAAATTATAGAGAGATCTGGGGGATATAATAATCTCACAAATGTGTTCAGTAGCTAACACAAAAGTAATGAATATAAATTATTTCTTACTTTTTCTTACATATCTAACTTAAATTTTCATCTACAAATAAAATGCACTGAATCAGTGTAGAAGAAAAGCACATAAATCCCTCGCTGCAAAGAAAATAAGATCAGAAATATGAGACTCTCTTATAAGAACAGACTTTTTAGTCAGTAAACTTTCCCACTGGATCCTTAACAGTAAGGACTGTCCTCAAAATTCTTTTTAAATATCTGACATGCCCCCAAAGATAAGAATTTCTTGATGCAAATAAACTTAATAGTTTTACCTACTTGTTACATACATTAAAACAGCTCCCCTTTATCTTTTTCAATAATTTAGTTGTTTCAGATGCTTATGAAGAGGTTTTAAATTATAGCTTAAAATGTTATCAGTTGAGTACTTCAGGAGTAAGCTTACTAATATATTCATAAATGCACATTTATTCAGAGAGACATTTCACAGTTCTCTTTCTGCTATAGAAATTTTTCAAAATGAATTTTTTGTATGCTTATTTTTCCCTGAGACTTAAGCAGAGGGCTACGCTTTTTGGAGAATGTTTTATAAACATGTACTGCCACTTGTTTACCCTTGTTTTCTTAGTTAGTTCACAGCATCTTTATACATGAGTTACACTTTCTGTAAAGAGCACAGAGCTGAAGAGCCAGCCGACACCATGATTGGACCTGGTGGTCTGGCCAGCATCCAAGGACTCTGTCTGTCCCTCTTTCATCTTCTATTTGTAGTTGAGAGATTGTCCTATTGGCCTCCCAAGTCTCTATCTAAGTCATTTAATCAAGAAAGAAAATTTGGGGATGCTTTTACCATGTCCCCAAATGGGAAAACTTCCTTAATTCTATTGTTGTTTGCTGTTCCTGTCACCTGTTGAGGGATTTCCAAGTGAGGAAATACCACCTTATTTCTTCTCTATATCTTAATCCACTTGTTACGCCACTTTTCTCTAGTTTTTTGGTTTAGGTTTCTTATCTTAATCATGACATAGAACGTAATTGTGAAAGAAATAGTAAGAAACTGAATGTGATATTTCTGACAAAGAAAAGCTTGCCAGGCATCTGGTGTGCAAGCCAGATACCCACCAGCCAGGTCACTGAAACCGGAGAGGAGAATACATTTCTTTAAATTATAAATAAAAGAAACATCACTTGTGCAGGAAATACGGAATTTCAGAGGCCAGATTAGTGCAATAGGTTTTTAAAAATGAAGTTGCATGGTTATATAAAGACAAAAGGAGCCTTGTAAATGATGAAAAAATCCTGCAGTGAGATTCTCTTATAATACTGTCATCTTCATAAAACTAAATTCAAAGGATGGCGTTGTATTAGTCTTTTGCTGCTGATTTAAGCAAGCTTATTTTTAATTTTTTCATGATTTACTAATAACTCCAGACTAGGGGTCCGCAGCCTTTTTCTATAAAAGGCCAGTTATTAAATATTTTTGGTTTTGCAGAGTCCCCAGAATTTTTCACAACTAATCAACTTTTCCTTTGTAAGGCAAAAGTAGTCACGGAAAATATGAAATTAATGAATGTGACTGTATTCCAATACAACTGTATTTACAAAAATAGATGGTGGGTCAAACTCGGCCTACTGACTGAGTTTTGCTCACTCTTGCACTGATACTATAAATGAGTGATGTGCTCAGTTTGGTGATGCCTGTTCCAAAGAAAAAAAAAAAAGAGGGGAGTTTAAATGGAATCAGTATAGAAAAATCGAGAGTTACTTCTCTCCTTCAACAAATATTTACAGAAGGACAGGGCTAAGGGTTAGGGAGTCAATAATGAATAAGATGTACTATCCCCATGCCCCTCAACTCCTGGCCTGTAGCAGCTCACAGATAGAGAGGAGCTGAACAGGTAAACCCAATTAAAATATAGACTGTGATAAATTCTATAATGTCAGTAAATAGGAGGTGTTACAGAAGCATGTAGGAGGAAAAGTCATAACTGTCATATATAAAGCTCTTTCTATTTCTGCTAAGGGCGTTAGAGCAAGAGTTCATGATTTTATAAAATCCTTTCTAACTATACAATCATTTTATTCTCATATTTTCTTTACCCTACTCTCATTCTCTCCAATTTCTTCTTTCATTTAATGATTATTGTCAACCTACATTTGTCAAATTTAGTCTATAGGAGACGTTTCCTCTTAAAATCATAAAGCATTAGAGTGGGAAGGGACCCTTACACATCACCTAATAGAGTTGTCATATACCTCAGTTGACAAATAATAAGGTTTGGAACGGCTAGATGACTCAGTCAAGGCCTCTTGGGAGAAGCAGAATTAGAATTGGGATTTTTAGCCCTAGGGCAGTTCTAACTCCCATACAATATCTTAAAGTCAGAAGTGACCTTGTAGGCTAGTAAATAAAATATAAGAATGCAACACCTAAATTAAGAAAATATGGTAGATATAAGGATGGCCTCAAGAAATATTTTCTTTTTCTGAGCTACAAAAACATTTTAATCAGATTCTGTAAAAGTTCATTTGCTTTTTTTGACAGGCAGGTATTCTTGCTCACTCTATATTCCAATTATAATTGTGTGGAATGTTATCCTTTCCTTTCAAAATCATAGTCTATATTTAGGTAAGTGATTTCTGAGCAAAAGCACTCCACATACCATGTAGATACCTTGGATTGCAAATCTGCCACTATAAATTCCTCCTGGTAACAAGGGAAACCTAGATTTCTTGAAATGTTTGGTTTGGGTCTGGGTCTGGATAGTTACTCTGCTTACAGCCACCAAGCATTTTTGCAGAGCTGGAGAAGAGTGATACCTACTCGGTTTCAAAGTTAATTCTATGGAGAGGAATTTAACAGCTGCAGAGAAAGTAAGGTCAATGGAAAGCAAATATGTGACAACGAGCTGTAGCAGCCCCAGAAAGCCTCGTGGGTTTGTACAACTGAGTTAATTTTTACCTGAATTCTTCAAAACACCAGTCTGCAGTATGAACGAGTTAGTGACAAAACCAAGATCAAATGCATTCCTCCTCTAGGTGTCTTGGAACTAGAATTTGAGTGATATTTTTAGAGCAGTTTTGTTTTTTTTAATAAAGCTACATATGTCAGTTTTCCTGCAACCATCTACACCCCTGAATCATTCTGGGGGACAGGGACAAGGGAATGTAGGCACATGTTGATAGCTGACTTTCTTCTCTCAGGTAAACCTAAAAGTTTTTTCATTTTGAAAGGGGATATTTAAGTGAAAAAATGCAGGTGATAAAGCTTAAGACGTTTTCAGTTGTCGTGGTCCCGTCTAGCAGGACCGCGTGTTGTTGTGGAATGCTTGTCCTATATCCCCGGACAAGTGATGAACAAATTCACACGGACTAAAGAAATCCAGTGGAGAAAAGGGATGGGTGGCCGATCTCTCCCAGACAGAGAGAGGGCCTGCGTGGCCATTCTCCCAGACAGAGAGAGGGCCCCGACCCTTGCCTTGACAGGCTTTTACTGGAACTCCAGGTCCATTACATTCAGGGTAGTCCTCATTTACTACACATAGGTTTGTTTTAGGTGGTTAACTATTACAGATAGCAAAGAAAAAAAAAGGTTGCTGATCACTTCCAAGATAGGATAGAAAGTGGAGAGGAGGATTAGCTAGTTACACATATACTTTGGGAGTCTGGCCCAAGTCAAAGTAAACTTCTGCTGTCTCCATCCCAGGTGAGGGAATTTTTGCAAGAGCAAGTTTCAAAGCGGCCTAGGTACAATGCAGGCCTGATTACCCACGGGAAACCTATCCACTAATACAATTTGCACACCACATGCAATCCAGACTGCATTCAGACCACAGCTGAGTCACAGATAGTATTACGCATGAACAGGTTCCCCACATTCAGTAGTAGCTCATAAACACAAGGGCTCTAATAAGTCAGAAATTACGTTTACAGATTAAGAGAGGAAAAGAGAAAGGTGTGGCTGTGTGAGGAACTGTGCTGTGCGCATCTGCACGCACAAGCAGAGAACTTTCTCCAAAACAGCATCTTCTTGCGAGAGGAATGAATATATATTTGCTTTATATAACAGAGTTTGAAACCTGTCAAACACAGAAGGTGGTAATGCCAAAAGATTGTCTTCTTATGGACCAGGTCTCTCCTGAATCCATAAAAATGTGACTTCTCAGAAACATGCTATAGAAACTCCACTAAAAACTTCCACTCGTTTACATTCCTAGCACGTTGGTCCTCTGGTGATGTCACCAATATTGTAGTTATTAACTGAATATATGGAAGTGTGTGTGTGTGTGTGTGAGTGTGTAGGTGCTTTGTATGTATTATTAAAATAAAAAATTTTAATAACCAAAGCTGTTAAAAATTGCACTTCTATGTTTATTGATCATTTGTCTTAAAACTTTCATACTGATATTTGGCAATTTAGTGAATAAAGTTCAGGATACATTTCAGAGAACCCTGGAATCTAAAGTTGGTAAGACCTTTAACATGTGTGGTGCAAGCTCTCACCCAATCATTGAAAGTCTTCCACCCTCTCGGAACAACATGCCTACCTAGCATAGGTTTGTAAACGTGTTTTTTAATGTTAAACTAAATATTTATAAAAAACACAAGAAAGATAAAAACAAAAATATCAACAGCTCTTGTGATCTAGGATATTGTAAAGTTGTTCTTTATGCCTTTAATGTTAACTTTGAAGGCAAAAAAGTCAAATCCAAAAAATGAGGAAAAAGCTGTCTTTTGTGTTTTCCTACAGCTTCTTCGCCAGAGCCCACAGCCCAACCTCTGGTTTACTTACATCTAATCTCTCTTTTACATCGCAGACCTTTAAATACATGTATCAGCCCCCCTTCTGCCACTGGAGCCTTTTCTTTCACTAGCTAATGAGGATCTATGTCTCACTTAACCTCTTTATTGATTAAGAAGATGAATATCCTACACTCTCTTTAGTGTTGGGGCTTGAGAGTAGGCTACATTTCAGCTGGGTTTGGTATTCCTGAATTTATCTGTATATTCAGAGTTCAATCTGTATTTATCTCTACAGATGAATGTTATTGTCTGCAATCCTTGTTTACATGCCTCTTGCCATGTCTTCTTAATAGGTTTTCCTTAAATTAAATTAAAGGCAAGGTACTCTAGTGTTTTCTCATATAAAATCATTTCATGTTTCCCCTCGTCAGTTATTTCTACTTAAATTCTTTCACTTTGTTTCCTAAAATACAACTTGAGAAGTAAATGCTTTGTTGCAGTGAAATAAATGTGGGCTTGGGTTTGTAAAACTGGAGAGTGTAAGGTCAGTCAGTGGAGAATGGACCCCAGTGGGAGAATGTGCACTGTATCCATCAAGAGGTGTTGGAAAATGTAGGAGAAGTTAGGTTAGGTCCTTCAAGATCTCGCAAGGACAACGTAGGGAAGAAAGGGACAGAGAGGGAGGGGGGGAGATTGAGAGAAACAGGGAGGGGAGAAAATAGGCAGAGATACTGCAATTCTGAGTAGATCGACTCCGTTTTGTAAATTTTTCCACCTTTTGTGAGCATCAGTTGTCCCTTTCCAATATTCATTCAGAGTCAAGTGACTTTCCAGTATTCACAGTCAAGTGACTGATTAAATTTAAAGAAGCAGAGTGTGTCAATATCACTGGTAATGTTTCAGATTCCACATCACAACCTTCATAATACTACCGCTTGTCAAGTTGTGATGTCA
>VMDR010027928.1:0-13366 GCA_007922815.1 Macrotus californicus
TGAAGTCAGGTAGTTTGCCACATCCAAGGAAAATAAACACATAGATGAAATATCGACAGGTCAACTCCATTCTTAGTATAAAAATTAGAATTCCAAAAAATCAAATTCCATTTAACAAAAGCTCACTTCATTATCACTGAGAGTAAGTACATAGAAATTCAGTGAAATATGCCCAAGAGCATTGCCCCATGTTTTTCTCACTGTCTGAGGTTTCAAAACAGCTCCCCCAATGTTGAAATGAAAAATATTTTTGAAAACATAGAGGCCTCCATACAGAAGCTACAGCCTTTCCCCTCTGTACTATTTGACTTCATTATACCATTAATTTGAGTGTCTTTTCTAGTTAGTTGACTTAAAAGAATTAACGAAGTGCTCTCTGTATGAACTCTGGAGACAATCCTACTATATAATTCACTGAGATACAGAACGCCAAGCACTTTTTAGCTTCACATTTTAATAATCTTTTCTTAGAAGGATAATATATATATAGACACAATGGCTGCATAGCTCAAGGAATGTCAATCACAGAACACCAGCTGGATCAAGGACTAGAGTGTTTTCAATGCCCTAGACCATCCCCACTCCTCCCAACTGTCACGTTCCTCCTCCAGGAAGGTGCCCACTGTCCTGGTTTCTAACCCCAGAGATGAATTTTGCTGGTTTTTGAATTTTGTGTATATTCATACCTGTGTCCTTCCTCATATCTGTCATCTTCAATGGGATGTACCTTGAGACATTGTGTTGTTGCTTGTAGCGCGGTTTTTGTTTCACTTCTATTGTTTCTCTCTCTTATGACTACACAAAAATATGTTTATCCACTCTGCCTAGACAGGAATTGATCATTGTTCTGTTCTTAGTTCTTGCTTTATACACTTCTCATTCGTGAGTATCCTTTGGATATATGCATATTTCTGTACAGGTAGAAGCAGGAACACAACTGCTGGGTCACAGGCTGTGTGTTAGTGCACATTTAGTAGACTCCCCTGACAGCTTCCTAAAGTGGTCTAGCACTGTAAAGTTTCAGTTACCCTCACCCCAGTTGGTACCCATGTCCTTTCTTTTTAATGTAGTCATCCTTTCAGTTCCCTAGAAGTATTTTGTTATTAATTTAATGTATCTGATGGCTGAATTTGAATGTCTTCTCATGTTTATTTAAAAGGGAGCAGAGAGTTGGATTCAAGCAGAATAGTGGGTCGTGGAAGTTTGTAAAAGGTGTTTCAGGGAAGGCTGTATGTTTGAGCTGGGCACAGAGGAGTAAAGGTAACAATTTGTCTGGTGGAAACAATGACACTGGGGTGGAGGAGGGAGAGGGATGTGGGTTTTGGGGGTTCGCAGTGACATAGCTGCTGTCAAAGAGACACAGGCCTGAAACTATGTTGACATGGGCGGACTCCTTCCTGATGAGTCCAGCGTTTCTAGAGCACAGGAGAGTGGAGGGGGCAATGGAAGGGAAGATTATGGAAGAAGATTCCAGCTAGATCGAGAGGTAGGCTCTGTTATTTACAAACTAAATGGAAACGGATATAATTTCTAAATAATAACACATTTTATGTTCCTGAAATATTAGATTTTTTAGCTTATTTTTGCCTCAGTAACATTTTCATCTTGTAGAATGTGTGCATGCCCACAAAGAAGACAGATTTAGATACCATTAATGATTAATATTGTTTCAAAGTTTAAATCCATGATTCATTGTTTGTACAGAAGTGAGCTCTAATATCATGAATGAATAATACAAAATATTACACAAGAGAATTCATTCTCATTGTATGAATAATATGGCAGACAGCTTTTGGATAAGCTGCACAAATTATTTTTCTAAGAAATCAGTCTGTATACAAAAAGGAATACTGAGTTGAGGGCAATAGATTAAAATTATGAAAGCAGTGGAATTTTCTATTTTCAAAACATTTGGGCCACTCATGCTTCAAGAACATTATTTTGTTTGAATTTGTTATGAGCCTACAGTTCATGTTCTCCATGGACGTTTAGAGGTCAATGACCTTCAAAAAGTTATTTAAATCACATGAACTTCATTAGTCCCATCTATAAAATGGGATTATCTTCATGTTACACAAATTATTCAATTTTTAAAGAAGGGACATCTGGCACAAAATAGTATCATCACTGTAGTGGACGGTTCAGTTTGTAATGATTGCTGATTCACTCTTATTCTTCAGGTGACCATCTTTTCACTTCCAATCTCTGGGGATTATTGTTTGCAAGGAAACCTACTGTACCTGTCCTATTTACCATTCCACAATGTCAGTGGCAGACTCGATGTGTTGAAATTGTAGGGCTTTCTATAAAATCCTATAATTAATGTTAAGTGTACCTTGGGAATACTATAAAGTTCAACATGTCTCTTGATACTTACCGGCACTTAGAGGATTTATAAAGTTCTGTGCAATTAATATGTTTTCTCATTCCCTTAAAATTCTTGACTAGTACATAAACAGGTGATGCTTAGTTTTCACACATCAATAAAGTGACTTTACAGATTTTTGTTTTAAATTGTCCATGACAGGCTTCTTTATTTTTAAAAATCATCATAAAATACTTCTTTTTTCTACCATTGACTTGTATCAGTCTTAGGTTCACCGAGATCTTAATTTTGTTAAACCAACTTAATGTTTAATAAGTAAAGTGGCTTCCGGCGGCACAGGCAGCCTTAGTGTTTCTTCACCATTGAAACACGTCACTGGGCTGGCTTCCTTTCGATTCTCTACCATGCCCTCTAATTGATTTTCCTCTGCCCAGGCCTTCTATATTAGCCTCTTCGGAATTTGTCTTCTCACTGTGCATTGCCCTATGTAATTTCTCCTTTAGCCACACATACATGTGATATCTAAATACTGATAATGTCAAGTATGCACCAGACTCAGTCCTTTCTCCTGAGACGCAGTCTTTGTGTCCGTCTTTCTCATACCTTCACCCAGGCAGAAGAGTAGAGTTGCAGTGAATGGGATCACAGCAGGGAGCATGACCTTGGCACTTACAGGTGAAAATCTTTACTTCACCTGCATGGTTTCTACCTCGATCAAGGGCATTGATGTCCGTCATGTAATTCAACAGAGGAACCTGTGCGCTGCCTTGGACTGTCCACTTGTCCTCCCAACCCTACCCACACCCATCTGCTCCATTTTCAGAATTGCCTTTGCCTCCCCAATCTATCCACATCTCTTGGACTGTCACTGGCCTCTCTGGAACTACACGTTCCCTTATCAAGACTGCCAATAGTATCCTAGCCTTTATTCTTATCTACCCTTGACCCCTCACCCATACAGTCTCCTCTCATTCCTGAGTGGTGGTGATTACAGGCACAATCTATTATCCGCTCTCCTGTTTCAAGTCGCTACAGTAATTTATTTAAAAATTATTATGAAATATGACTAATGTTCAAAAGTGTATAATACATTAAGTAGAGGTAAAGAGCAGCAATAAAATAAACAGCTGTGTATCTTCCGCCAAGTCATAGAACATTCGGTCCAGCATCCAGGATTTCCCCCCTGACCACTTTTCTCCCTCCTTCACAAATCAACCACCACCTCAAAAACTACGCCCATCACTCCTGCGTCTTATATCTTCTCCATTATCCACTTGAGCACCCCTGATTAAAACTCAAGTGTGGTGTGTTTGAGACCCCAGATAACTGGGAAACATGATACACTTATCTTCTCAGACATATTTCCAGCCCTCACAGTTATGCTACTGAGTGTCGATGCTATTAACGCATGAGGTTTTCTTTCACTGATTTTTTCTGTTTCATGGAAAATTCCACTGTGATTTACCCATTTTAGATGGATGTATATTCTGACTGTCTTCAGTATTTTGCTGTCCTGACCCTTGTCATGACTTTCTTGTAATTGTCCTGGGACACACATGCAAGACTTTCTCGAAGTCCGAAGTTCCGTGCTCTCTGGAATTGGTCCTGACTATAGAGAGAGGCAAAGGTTCCCCAACATCGCTGCACTTCAGAACACCTGGGGAGCTGCTGAAACTCACTGTGCCCAGGTGTCACTGAATATCAATTACTTCCTGCTGGCGAAGGGAGGAGCCAGGCCTCAGGAGCTTTGAAAGATCCCTGGCACACTCCCCTGTGCACCAGTTTGGGAGGCATTCAGCTAAGGGCTGGTTCAACTCTCCTGAGGACACCCAACGCGTTTTTCAAAGTGGTCCTTTTCCATCCTCAGCTGCACCGGGTGAGTGTTTCTGTGGTTCTCTATCTCCACCACGATTTTATATGGTTCAATTTAAAATATTTGTCAAGCTGGTTGTTGAGAAATAGTGTTTACACAGGATGCTAGTTTGTATTTCTCTTGGTTGCTGGTGTGGTTGAATATTTGTGTTAACATGTAAGTGGGCCATTTCTGTGTTTTCATCTATAAAAAACCTTTTTGTGTTTCTGCCTAAAATTGTATAGGTTTATATATTGGTTGGTAGAAAACATGTATGTTTTGTTGAAAATTCTTTGACATGCAGACAACTTTATCTGGCTATGAGAGTTCTGCCCTAGTCCTATGAATTTTAGCAGTTTTATGGACACAGGAGCTCCTGTTGAGATGATTAAGTTTTTTCCTTATTTTCAATGTAGTCTGATATTTTCAAATGGAACTATCCATGTGTTTTTTGAACAAGTCCTCTGTGTTCAAGCTATGTTATTTCCATGTACAGCTAGATTTGGTGTGCTAATATTATAGTTAGTAAACTCATATCTATTATTTTCAAATGGTGTGTTTATAATTTTTGATGTTTATGGGCAGCCTTGCTTCTGTTTACAGTTATTTTAATGAGTATTTAACAATTTTTTCTTCAGAAATCCTTTCCATAGTTTAAGAAAACATTGTCCCATGTGGAGTAGTTGGTTTTTTAAGACAGAGCAGCCAAATGGTGAAGTCTGCTTTATGAGAAGCATCCTAACTCACTAGGTACAAATCCCAGCTTTGTGATGTGCCAGCTGTGTAAACTTCGGGAATTAATATGCTAGCTGTGTGTGGGTATGTATGTTTTCTGATAACAAAGCCAGAAAAATTAGGTAAAATTTTTCCCCACGAGGTTTTCTTTCTTCTTCTGTTCTTCAAAGAGCAGGCAAAGCTATAACCTGGCATATTTTCTTAAGTGACTCTGAGGCAATCCAATGGCAGAAGTTAGGATTCCTGATTTCCAATCCCACCTCAGTGACTTACCAACTGTGTGTTCTTGGGGAGCACATTGTACCTCTGTGCCTCAGTGTCCTCATTTGTAAAGTGGGCAAGATCATAGTAGCTGGCCCATCGGTTTGCTCTGTGGATTACATGAGTTCATATTTGCAAAGCACTTAAAGTAGTTCTTGCAGCACATAAAGTACCATATACGAGGTTGCTAAGCAGTAAATAGGATGTGTGGGTCCCTTGCTGTGTCCCTTGCTGCCCACCTGCTGCTGCCAGTGTCACCTTCTCCAGTCCTAACTGGATGGCAAGTTCAAATGTGTGGCCCTTACCCACAGGTCCAGTTCTGTTGGTACATGCAAAGCATAGATTTTATTTCATTTTTTTGTACCAAGATGATGTGCTTTCTGACTGTTTATGGTTTCTAAGTACTTCAGATGCAAAATAACTTCTTTCGTAAGTGATGCTTTCCCCTCTGTTGGCTGTTGTTTGTTCAGGACATCGTTAGCTCTGAGTGGTCCATCCCTCCTACTCTTTCTTACTTTTCTCCCTGAGGGGCACAATAACGGTGTTCTGGCCATGCCTTTTACGTGAGTGTTCCCAGTTCATCTTTGGTGCCAATGGGCACAGCCTGTTTGGAGCGAGACCTTACATCTTCCCGCCGTGCTGGTGGCTGCCCCACTGCGTTTTGTTAGCTTCTGAATTGGGGCAGGTGCCCTGGGCTGATCGCTCTCCTGCAGCTGGTGCTGCTCTCTCATGAGGGGCTGGAGATGCTGCTGGTTTGTTCTGGCCCTTTGATCCTGGGATGGAGCCTGCGCAAAGCACCTCTAACCACGAGCAATGCACAAAGCTACTCAAAGGTGAGTAAAATATTAATTTTCATATCAACTTCTCATTTAAAATGGCTGGGTCTGATGACATGTGCAGATTTTTACCTGATATACACAGAAAAGATCTTTATTTCCTAGTAACTGATTGCCAGGCATAGTTTAAACTTGAATATAACAATATCCCTTTTTCTCTGATACCCTACCTCTCAATAGAGAACTGATGTGATATGTCATTTCTGACTCCCAGGGCGTGTCCCTGAAACTCACATTGTCCTCAACCTCATCCTTAGGCGTCTCAACATGTTTGTCAATCCAGGAATAGAAATATACCATATGAAAAATACCTTGCCTAGATTAGGCATTTTCCAAGTAAGGTGTAATTATCTTCTATTGTCTCGTTTGTGAATTAAAAATAGTTTTAGCTTACCTATAAAACTCCAGAAATTTCCACTTAATGGTAAAGCTGAGTGAAAGAACTGAGAGAAAAATATTTAGAATAAAAAGAAAAACCTGTTTCACTGAAGAAAATAACCAAAACTTTCTATGATATGCCAATGGTTATAGAAAATAATCTATTCTGAAAATGATAAAAAGAGAAGCTTTATCATTTTAATTGTTACATGGTGCATTACATTATTGAGTCTTTTACAAAGTGTATCACCAAAGTTCATTTTAATCTGTAGTCATGATTTCTGTATTAGTTCCTCAGTTCTTGAATTTTGGGGCTGTTTCTTCATTCTGAGCCTTAACAATGGGTTGTCAGAACCAGCAGGAACACAGCATCCTTCATTTATAAAAGTATGCCCGAAATCCCCGTGAAAGAAACTCTCTTCAGGCTGGATGGACAAGGGAGGGAACTTTGGGGATTAAAATTTTAAAATATTAATTGAAATTACTATTTAAAATTTAAAAAGAGTAATTTTAAAAGGAAAAAACCTTATAGACAAAAGCTTGACAAGTGGTTGACCTTATCACAACCAAATATTGTGGCAAACTGATATCTGCCCCTCCCTCCAGCTTCTATGTGCTAAGGAAGGACACAATACCATTTTTGATGTATTTCTGTCAAAAAATGTATAACTTGAATATAGTCATCTTTAAATTTGGGGACACTTTATAAGTAACTCTACTATAATCTGAAAAATAGCAGCAGTCACAAAGAAAAGCTGAAGAACTATGTACTAGCACAGGGAACGATAGAGACATGTCGAACATGGAGGTGAGGTTGACCCTGAGCCAGGAACAATGACCGGGGTCATGGCAGAGAAAGCGTATCTCACAAGAAAAAGAATGTTCTTGGCCATGACCATAGTGCATTATCAATGTCAGGAAATGTAACATTGATGCAGTTACTGTGTAATTCCAAGTCCATATATAAATTCCATAAATTGTTTCAATGCTATCTTTCATAGTCACTTTTTAATCTTGTCAACACATAGTAATTTATATGAATAAAGAGGCAGGATGCTTCCAAATTACTCCACATTTGATGCCAAAAACATTTCATGTGTATATATTATATGTTTGTATTTATGTATATATAGACTAATGATCAAGATAGAAATAACTGATGGATTTTGGTAATGCATATAAGAGAGTTCCTATTACTATACTTAGTTATCTGTAAGTTTGAAATAATAGCAAAGTATGAAAGCTAATATTTTAGAAATTAGTGAATTTTAACAGTATGTAAAAAGAATACATCATAACAAGCTGGGTTTATTCTAAGCAGAGAGGATTGGCTTACCATTCTAATAGTAATCAAAGCAATTTCCGATGTTAAGAAGCTAAAGAAGAAAAATCATTAACACCTTAATATATGTAGAAAAGACATTTGACCAAATCCAATATTCATTCCTAATAGAATTTAGAGCTACCTTGGAGTAGAGGGCAACTTCTAAAGGGTATCTGTAAGCCTAAAGCAAATCCTATATTTCATGATGAATGATAGGTATGTGAGAAAGAACCAATCAACCCAAATAACACAGTTCCCAGAAACAGGTAGGGGTGGGTGTGTGTGTGTGGACATACGTTTGTGACTCAGGTGGCACTGAAGAGCAGTGATGAAGACATCTTTTCAAAAAATTATACTATTTCAGTTGCTTATTTTCCTGGGAAAACAACTCTTGACCTTTACTTTATACCACATTCAAGTTTAGATTCCAATGGAATCGCAGGCCTACATTTCAAAGAGAAACAATAAAGTTCTTAAAAAGATAATGTAAGAGAGTACTTTTATGCCCTTGAGTTAGGAGAGCAACCCTAAGAGAACAAAAGCGCACCACTGTAACAGAAGGGAATGATAACCTTTGTAACAGCAGAGCTGAACCCTCCCTCTGCCAAAACTTGAACAGGCAGAAGCCAAGCAGCAGGGTAGGGGCGTGTTTGCAATTAGTGGTCTGTTTTTAAAAACCCATGTAGCAGTAAGAAGGGATATGACACATTATTAAAGTCGGCAAAAGACTTGAAATTACATTTAAAAAAATAATAAACTGCCCAATAAATATATAAAAATGTACTCAATCCCATTAGTAACCTGGGAAATCAAAATATGCCACAAGGAGAGAGCCTCAGAAACACAGATGGGCTCATGGGAGAAAGGTTGCCAGACTCTGTGCAGAAGCGGAGTCCTAGGGACTCCCCTCTCGGGAGCTGGAAGACTGGCCTTTTTTTCCAGTGTGAATGTGTCCGAACTGCTGACCCTGTGCTCACCCTTGGTGTGCATCCAGCAGAGGTGTGTGCACACAGACCAAGGGACCTGTAGGGGGACTCTCACAGCCCAGGTATTTCCAGAAGCCCAGACTGGGGACAAAGCAAACAGTGTCAGCCATAGAACACACGGACAAATTGTGATACACTCGTCGACTGGTGTGCTATAGAGCAAAATCAATGAAAGAATTATAGCTACATCCAGCGCTGGATCAGTCTCCTGGAAATACTGAACAGAAGAAACACCCAAAGGAATATGTACAGTTATTTCATGTTTACACAAAGCTCAAAGCAGGCAAAACAAATGGTTAGATACGTACTTCAGTGATAAAAATATAAGCAAAAGCAAGCGAGTCCTCTCTAAAGATTTGGGAAAGTGATTGTCCTTTGGTCGCTGTATTCAGGAGGGACAGGCTGTAATTTGGGATGGGGACTATATTTAATGCTTCACTTGGGTCATGTGATAAGAGTGTGCTCTGTGCTGATGTGCTAAGCTGTACCTTTTTACTTTGTTTTCATCTATAATATCTGTGGTATTTTCCCAATTAAACAGTTGATAGTAGCAAAAGACCACCTTAGCCTACAACTTCTAATGCACACAGAAGCAAAAGAAAGATAACAGTGTTGGCAGAAATGTATAGGGTTACATTTTGATTTAAAAAAATCATAGATACAGAAAGCAGATTATTGTTTGCAAGAGGTGGGCAGTGAGGGGTGGGAGAAACGGGCGAACTTTTTTTTTTAGTTGAAATGAATTGAATAAAAATTAAAATCCAGGCCCTGCCCTAGCAAAGCAGCCCAGTAACCACAAGCTGTGCATTCACGGGCAACATTGCCCATTTAGTAGGTTAGTGTTGGCAAGTTGGCATAGGTACCCTGCCCCCACAAACTTGCATAGATAGATACATACATACATACATAAAACAGCACAGCAATACTGAGATAAAGTTATCGACTATATTTAATTAAAAAAAAACAAGAAAAATAAACTAATACTCTTCTCCAACTCTGGCTGACCTTGAAAATGGATTTGAAACGTCAAAGTTATAGATACAGAGCTGATAGAAAACATAATTATTATCTATATGTATATATGAGGTTAATGTGCCAGACTGGAATCATGGGCTATGAAATAAATTTTTTTAATATAATATAAGCATCCCTTCTTATAGCTTAAACCCCAAGTCAAAGAAGCTTAAATTTAGACAAATTTTGATCAGTATTTATAAAAGCGTGTTGATTTCACATTACATTCCTGGGGGCCAAGTGGAGTTCCTCAAGCCCTTTAATATTTGTTCTCAAAGATTTTTTCATAACTATAACTTCAGCAGACAAATAGAGATCACATGATTGATGAATAAAGAACACTATAGCAAGCATTTCCAACTGGGTCCGTGCTTTATAGATTGGATTTGCAGAGGGAGTTCTCAGTTCAGTTTTTAGGTCTTTTTTTTTGGTTTGGTATTTATATTGCATATATTATGAAATATTAATGTCAAAATAGCACAACATTTTTTTTAAAAGGAAAATGTAGAATCAATGATTTGTGACAATTTAGACTGTGCATATTTTAAAAGTTAATGATTGTCTTCTGTTTAGAGTCAAAGAGTGGGCCACCTGTCCCTTGGCTGAGTCTGTCTCAGATTGTTGCGTCTGGATTCAAAGCCAGAGTGAGCGCCATAGGGTTCGTGGGAGACGGGGGGCTAAATGCCAACTTTCTACTTAAGCATTTTGGGTCGTTGCTCTAGCCTGTATATTCTAGTTGGCACTCATTTAGGTGGCACTTTTGAGTAAGAAGTTTTAAGGGAATTAAAGAATCTAAATTCACAACATTAATTTATCTTGAAGGTACATAATCATATCATTGGTATGGGCAACAACAGCAAAAAACTTCATGGCTAAAGAAGCCAATGCAGTCTCTTTGGGCTAGGGCCACAGGCGAAAGAACGCGGGAGACGTTTGAGGAATGTTCTGTGGCGCCCTGGACTTTCCAGTTTCATTCACGAGCATAAGGCACAGCCACAGTCAGGAATAAGTGATTATGTTTTCCCAATACTTAATGAAGATTTTTCTAAAAGTGAAAATAGCATTTTTACTTTTCCTTGCAAAAAATCTCTGTCTTTCTTTAGTACAAAAATTAAGAGATTAAAACCCAGAGGGAGACATTTCTGTGTATCACTTCGACTGCCCAATATAACAGCTATTCCTCAAAGTGACTTGTATTGGGAGAAAGAAAGAACGTGCCCTGAGTCCAGTGTGAGATACTTTGGTGGAGAGGAAAGGCTTACCTTGTCCGAGACATTGCCCTGGAGGACAGGGCCACCGTGCCATCTGCTTCCAGCATCCCAGGAGCAGTGGGGAAGTATGGGCACCAGGTCTAGGATGAGTGAGTAGTAACTAACAAAAAAATAAACAACAAAGAAACAAAAATCCCCAAAACATGAATGGGGTTCCTTATTATTTCCAAGCTTGCATATTCTTTCCATCATGCCAACTAATGCTAATTAGGTAATAAATGCATAAAGCTTGTACCTGAAGAGAAGAGCCTCAGTAGCAGAAAGGAGTTGAAATGGTATCCATATTTACTTTATTGTTTTGTGTGAATCCTTCAGTAATTTTCTAAAGCCCTCCACGGATACTCTTAACTCGCTGTCGTTGATACCTTTATAAGAAGAGAAGAGGCAGACTTGGGGAAGCTGACCCAGTGGAGACATGAGTGATGCCCAGACAGGCCAGGAAACCCTGAGGATGGCCAACACCCACCAGGAGCCAGGGGGAGGCCAGAAAGACCCTTCCCTGAGCCTTCAGAATTGGGAGACATACAGCTCTGTTGTTTGAAGCCATCCTGGTTTTGGTGCTTGACTTTTCCTTTTCATGACGTGTCACATGAAACCAGCCCAGAATTGATGCGGCAGCCCTTGGAAACCATTACAACATAGATGGGAAGATCATCCCTTGACAGTGAAAAGGCCCTGCAGGGTGGTGGTGGATGAATCCTAGGCCATCAGTGTCCATGGGGCAGTGATTACGGAGAGGAGATTGCCTCTGCTCTCTCGGTCCCAGCTCGATGCTTACGAGGATTCTGAGTTCACCACCATGTGAGCAGTGCTGTGAGAATGCTTTGTGCTGAGAAGGTTTTCTGGTACGTTCATCTCTTTGTTCTTGTTTTGAGTTTTGGAGCTACAGAGCATACATTTACTAGCCATTAACACTACAGCTCTTAAAATGTTTGAAGGAGTGTATTCTCTATGCCCTAAAAATTCTTTTTCTCAATACTTGGAGCACAAAGGGCTAAAGTGTTCATAGTCACATATCAATAGCTATAACTTCGATCATTATTACAACTGTTTGCATGCATGTGCACACGTGCTTATCTGCTTTGTAAAGCAGATTTTGAAAAAAAATCCATTCCGTCTCAATAAGCCATCTGGTAAAGTCTGAATGGATACCATGAAGAAGCACAAGGCATCAAATAAACTCTCACAGGGTGTTGAGTTCCAAGAAGCTGCTGCTGGACTCAACAGCATGCAGCCTAGGATGAGACAAGTCTTTGCGTGGTTCTTGGTGAATTTCATGGCAAGACCTGAACAAGCTCTGCAGAAACGCTGGTTCAAATGGATTTACCGTTCAGGTCACCGCGGAGGGGAAAGAAACGCAAAGTAGCATTTACCCTTTGTTTGCACGGTCATTTGTTAGAATCTCCAAAGAATACAAAATCATTCAAAAAATAACCACGACCCCCTAAAAACCCACAGACCTGGGGGTGCCCCCAGGGCAAAACCAAGCCACGTGCTCTGCATTGTCCTTGGTGCAGCAGCTGGCCCTCCGCTGCGTGGCTCATCCAGATGCAGAAACATGCAGCGAGAATGTGCATCTCTATTAAGTACCAGATGGTGCTCCTTCACATTTTTTTTCACTTTTCTCTTTGAGATTCATGACATGTTCTCTCTTACTACATTAATCTCTTATACAAGATCTTCCACTTAAGAAGAAAGAGTTGTTTGTGTGTGGGTTTGGATGGATGGACGTGTCTGTGTTTATGTAACAAGTGTCAGATGGTCTTTGTTACAAGTATCTCCCTGGAGGCTTATTTTAGGGCAGTTTGACTTGTGATCCACCCCCTGCATGAATCTGCGGTTTAATGTCACCAGCTCTCATAGTCTGCCAGCCTTGCCTGCGTAGAGACTTTCCCTTCATTCTTGGGTTATGCATTTTGACACCCCATCTGGTGTTAAAACCCTTTACAGAGCTCAAGATAGAACAGCCTGTCTTTTGGTAGCTGGGAGTTTTTAATAATCTGTCTTCTCTTCTTCAACCATTTGAAGATTTGTTCCCCATCTTCCTGGTGGTAGCCAGCCCTCAACAGCAGTTCTGAGCAAGGACCATCCACGACCCTCACCACCCTACCTCTCCCGCTGGTAAACGCACCCTCCGGCCCCCCATGGAGTTGGTGAAGAAGTGTAAAACCCAGGGCCCTGAAAGTAGGCATTGGCTCATTGCACGCTGTTAGATTTATGGCATCATGAAATTTATTTCTCAGTGGTGTTAGATACTTATTAACTGTCCAAATAGCATTTGTTTCATAATTTACTTCTGAGTCCAGATTGTAGATTGTCATTTAGATTGTTGATACATATGCATGGCAAACTCAAGTCTTTGATTTTCTTGGCTCTTATCTTA
>VMDR010027929.1:0-13362 GCA_007922815.1 Macrotus californicus
ATAGTCTGGAAAGGAAGAAAGTTTCAACATGTTTTTTATAACTCACAACCTCTGTTTACAACGTAGCTACACTTTAATCCAATAATCAAAATGAAAAATCAAATATATAGGGAGACTTGTAAGCATATTTTAAAAACTAGGGTCAACAGAAAAATTAAAACTTCAAAAACCCAAGAGATGGTACAAATGAATACGTTAAAAATGAGAAGAGGCACAGGAGCTGTAGAAATCAAAGATTATAAGATGACATAAAGACAAAATGTTATTGAAAAATGTCTAGACAACATTGTCCTGTCCAAAGAAATAGAAACTCTGAGTAGTTCTTTGACTAGAGGAAACATTGAGTCTGTAGTAAATTTGCTCACAAAGAAAGGTAAACTGGACCGGTGTACCCTACCAAATAGGACTGCATGGGACTGCAAACAATCATGAGCGATTCCAGGCTGGCTGTTTCTTCATCCATGTCTGGGCAAGCAACTGAACTGATCTGCATATATCATTCTTCTCAACTTAAGTTGTGAATGATAATGCTACCCCCCTCAAAAAGTGCCTGTGAGTATGAAATGAATTAGGGCATAAAACAATGCTTTCAGGAGAGCCTGGCGCATACTATACACTCTGTGTTTATCATCATCCTTAGTGATGTAGAAAAATCATAATACCAATCAATGACAAGAAGAAATATCATAAGCTCGTCTCATCAATGGACATAGGTACAAGAACCCTAATCAAAATATGGCAAAAGCCTGTCATAACACCATTAGTACAGTCTGAAGATTCAACTCTGTAAAACTAGGGGTTACATTATTGCAAGGAAAACAGATCAGGATTTGCCTGCTGGGAACTCCTGGAATCTGACTGTTCAATCCAGGCCTGCCCAAGCCTCGCCTGGCGTGCCATGCTCCCTGGCTGGGGCTGCCCACTTTGTCCTAGATACCCATGGGAATGTATCTGGGCTCGGTGGCACTGTGGCAGATTCCCAGGCAGAAAAAGGTCCCTGTGTTCTCTCCAACCAGTCTCCCCACAGAGCCACCCATGAAACCGAAGATTCTCGAATCATGACTTCATACCATATATAAAATCAATTCCAGGGAGGTTAATGACTTAATGTACAAGGCAAAATTATAAAACATTCAAGAGATAATAAGAGAGAATACCTGCATTATCTCGGGGTAAGAGAGGATTTTTAAAATGAGGTTAAAAACACTATTAACCTGAAAGCAGAAGGTTGATAAATTGGATGATGTTAAAATTAAGAACTTCTGCTCGGCATAAGAAATTATTTAGAAAGTGAAAATATAACAGAATAGATAATATTTGCAACATATATGATTGACAAAGAACTAGTCTCCAGGATACATGAGAAATTGTAGGGTAATACATATAAGCCTATAAACTAAAAGTAAAGATACAAAAAGTGATATTTATTTTCTTGGGAACATTTTACTTTCTCTCCTAATACATCCAATAGTTCTCCTTCTCTTTGCATCTCTCTCTCTCTCTCTCTCTCTCTCTCTCCCCCTCTCATGTACTGCACCCATGCACATACCCTGTGTTATCTTCTTGTGTATCCTGAACACAGAAAGCGGTGAGGTGTTGTTGAAAGGCAGATTCCGCACTGTTGGCTAGACTCACACACTAGTAAATGACCACTCTCACATAGTAGCATCCGGCGTTTGCACTAATTCAATTAAATTAGAATTTACTAGAGGAAAGGGACTTTTACGACAAATTTGTATAGAAAATCAAACACAGAAATGTGAAAACCCACGTCTGCCAATGCGCTATCTTCCTTTCTCAACCAATTTCTAAACATGCTCTAAATAGACTCCAAGGTTTAGGGAATGCAGTTTGGTGGAGAAGCCAATGCAGGAAGTATGGATTGTGAGACAGTATTTTCTCTCATGAACTTGGGACAAGGTGTCCCTCATGGGTTCAAGGCAGTCAGATCTGCAACCTCATATTGAAAAACTGGGAAAAATATTATTGCAGAGCTGAATGACATCCCTCACGTACATGGTTATCAGGTGTTTAAGTGGTCTATTTCTTCCCCATCATCTCTCAACACTTCAGTATAGATTGACTGTCCATTTGGAGCTCAGGATGCCCGGGATCTACAATGAACTTGGCCATGGCTGGTAGAATGTATTGGATTTCACAGTCACAGTTTGTGGGGGTGGAATTCATCCAAGTGCTTTCAACCACATTCTGCAAGCCTCTGATTAATTGTCTTCCTCACGAACTCTTCCTGGTGGCCCCAGGTACAAGGGGATGCCGTGTCCCGGAGCTGTTATGGGATTTTGTGAGTAGCTCTATCAGCATTCATTCCACAGTCCCATCTCATTCATAAAAAATGCACCTGTGTCTCTCTTCCAGGCAATGAACTCAGAGGAAGGAGCCACAGAGAAAGATGAGTTTAAGACTACCTCCAACCAGGCGAACTTCAACAAAAATCTTGAGTTTTCATACTTGTAGGTTGGGAACCACGTTTTGTATCCTGTAACTCAGAGGGTTATTGTGAGAAGCCAGTATGATAAGATATCTGAAAGTGACTTGACAGCTTCTGTGTACTACAAATTTATAAACTATTATTATTCCCACAAATTACCTAAAGTTAGTGAATGCAGCGTAAGTGATGGTGATTTTATTTTCCTGATACCTCCTAAGAAAGCACTATTTTCCCACATATAGTCCAGCCAAGTCTGGCCGGGCTTTCATATATTTTGTTTTCAATTCCCCTCACTTCATTCTTGTAGCCAGTGGCCCCAAAACTCGACCATACACCAGCATCGTTTGGAGAGTTCATTAATACTGGGGACCCATCCCCAGTGTTTCTGAATAAGTACTCCTGGGTAAGGTCTGAGAAGAATTGCATATTTTATGCTGCATGCCTCAGTTTGATTTAAAAAATGAACTTCACATGATTCTGAGGTAACACGTAATAAGACAACCTCAAACTTGAAAGCTGAAGGATACTTGGGAAATCAGCGTATCCTATAATGTCTAAACTGGGTTTTAGGATGTGGGTCAAACACCCTGGACTCACTGAAGGTATATGAAAATTGTGTCTATAAGTCCTTTTGTGCATTTTCTTAGAGAGAGGGTGCCAAGCTCCATTGGGTTCTTAAAGGGGACTCTCTGTGATAACTCCAGAAGGCTGAGAGTCACTGCCAGGTCACCCTCATCTTGTTCCCGCTGTCACTTAGATTCAGAGAAGTCACTTGACCACAGTGGTATCACTCTTCTCCTAAAACTAACATTACAGGTCAGGTCCCCTAACTTTAAGGCCTTTGATTTTTCACTATTCTTCAATGTATGTTTCCTAATGCAAGTGTCTTTGAGTGCTAGGAATTCTTTCAGCCAATGACATAACATTGAACATGTATTTATTTAAAGAATGTCATAGAAATATAAGACAGCATCTCCTATCCCAATGGCTTTGATCTACAATCTGTATTCTCCATCAGTTTCCTCTCATTTTGTTTTGTCATTTCCAGATGGCCTGGAATCTTTGCTATGAAGTGAAGACTAATCCTTTCTCCTATAAGCTGTTACGAACACACTCCTCAGTGACTTGAACTGCTAGAGGGAAAATATCATCCAGAACACATTTATACTGTTTAAAATCACCCACAATGAGAATGTTTGCAGGCAATGATGAGGTCTACACAAAGACAGAAATAAATGAACCTGAATCCTAGTTGTTGCTCTTCCATCAACACTGTGACATTAACCAATTCTTCTCATTTCTCAAAATTTTCTCATAAGTGAATAAAGGAATTTGGACCATTAGTTGATTACTAATATCCCCTTCACTTTTAAATTCCATAATTGAAAACATAAAAAAAGTGCTACATAGTATTTCCTAGCTCTTCATTCTTCAGTCCTAAGTATTTCCCACATCTGCCCTCCCTCATTTTACACTCACCAAAATGAAAATTAAAACAGTACCTACACGTGTGGGGAAGAATTCACTTCCCCCAAAGAGAGATCTAACCTTTGCCCTCAACACTGAAAGTTGATCTCTAGACTCCTGGAATGTTCGGTCTCTCGTTTGTCTGGGAGCTTGGGCCACAAGACAGTCCAGTGTGATTTACGACGGGAGCTGGGTGCATGCACAATAAACACCAACCTCTAGAAGAAACGGAGACTAAAGATATCAGCCTGCCCTCCAGCAGGTGCTAGACACTAAAGGTCAGCCATGCAGACAGATGCAATCAAACCCCAACAACAACTCTGTATGTCAAAGGCTCAGGTGAGTCTTTGTCTGGGCTGATGACATAATTCTGTCACATTTTTGCCTGTTGTGGCCAGGAGGAGATAATGTCACTCACGACTACATGAAGAGAGGGAAGCTCTGCGTCTGAAAACCTCCCACACTCTGTGTTATGCATCTCTCCCTTTGGCTGATTTTCTACCTCCTTTCTCTGCAATAAATATAACCATGGATAAAATAGGTTTTTGTGAGTTTTGTGAGCCTCTTCAGCAGGTTATCAAAACTGAGGTTGGTTTTGGAAAACTCTTGAACTTTCAGTTGATGTCAGAAGTAGGGACAATTTTGTATCCCTGCAGGTGGCTAGTCTGGATACCGTGACAATATATTGCTCTGCTTTATATCTCTCTCTTTGTTAAATTAACTTATTAATGAATAAAAATAAATGAGAGAAAGATATAGCATTTTAGTCCACCAGGATAAGAAAGCCGGTATTTTTAAAGTATTGTGTTTTATGTTGTCAAAAAATTCCTTCCTTATTATTTATTCCTGTAAATCCATAGAAGACATTGTAGGAATTTCATGATTTAACAGTCAACCAGGAGGGTATTTTCCTCCTTTCTTTTTAAAAAAAAATTCATTCATTCATTCATTCATTCATTCATTGCTTATGAAGCTGCTTTCAATATGACACAATAAAAGTGAAAACAAAGGCAGGGAATTGGGAAATGAATAAATACTACCACTCACCAACCTGCGCGAAACTGTGACTTTTTAAGATCGGTTCGCTCTTACGTACAGAACTATGAATGGAAAACCATGAAAAAGCTGTGTTCTAATAAATAAATCATAACGATTCACACTTGCTCATTACTGTAACAATAATGGATTCTAATTTATGAATTCGGGAAAATTTCAGTCGCTCTCCCGTGCTAAGTAAATAATCAGCGCTTCCATAAACACTGTGATAAACCCAACAGTTGACCTTTCCAGCTTGGAATTCTTCATAGGACATGGAATAAGTGTGTTTTTAGTCCGGGCCAACAGGCTGCAGTAAAAGCTCTTATGAATAATAACATTTGAAGTTCTTCTCACAGAATGGAAAGAAAAATATGAGTGTTGACGCTGGCAGCTAAGGGCATATGTTTAACCGCTGATCTTTCAGGGACGAGACAGACAGCATCTCAGCAGAACAGGCGGTGTAACCAAAACCAAGCCTGTGTGCTCCACAGCTCTTTGCGTGGGGAACGGTTTGCGGAGAGCCTCGCTCTCCACGCCCCAAACAAAGTGACTGCTGCTGAGTTTTCCAGCAGCACAGTGGCTCTCTTCACTCATGGGACTTCATACTTCTTTAAGGAATAAAGCTACAGGATTTCACATAAAGCACAATTTTAATGTCTCAACAGGGGAAGTAAAAAGGGTAATCCTTTAGTTACTTAGTACACAGCCGAGACAGTGTACCTGGTGCCCAACCCAATGACCGCAGCAGGTGAGAGCATGTTGTCAGGCTACATCACGGGGGTGATTGACGTGTGCCACAAAGCCCAAAGCATCACAGGACTGTGGAAATCCTTAGTGACATATTGTTAGAGGCTACAGTCCAACCGAAGACCAAGTTCATCTTAAGTTTTCAACAGAATATATCCTGTGAAGATCTCATAAACAAACGAAAGTTGTCCTCAAGTGGCTCTGAATGCTAAAAAATGGAAATGATGGAAGCCAGTACCGTCAACTGGCTGAGGCAGGCGCCTGGTCTACTCCGAGACAAGGTCAGGTAAGGTGACGCATCCTTTGAGGAGCAGTGTTACTGTGCACCCTACTGCTGTCATTTAAACAATCTTCAGTCACTGACTTTCCCTGGAGGACGCTACTGAGGGTTCAAAAGGGCCTTCAGGCTTCGTGTGGTCCCCTCCCACAGATGCGGTTGTTTGTGTACAATAACTGCCTTGCCAAAGGCCTCCCTCCCAAAGATTCTGATTTCCATTTACAAACAGGCTTTTCAATTTTTTCAGGAATAAAATATTCATAATATTAAGAAAATGTTTTTAATCAAAGCAGGACATCATTCAAGTCAAAATTAGCATTTAAAATTATACCTAGTACCTTGTAGTATAGCCAGTTTCTGGCAATAAGGTCTTATCTCACGACTGTGAAAATATTCCAAAAGTAGAATATTAAAGTGTTATTAGAAAAATGTTATAGAGGCACAAAAATGTTGAGTGAGGAAATCTGTTCAGAAACTGAATGTCTGCATATGTAATTAAATCATCGTTATATCATAAAGGGAAGTCTGGCATTACTAGAACACTTGGGAACTTGAGGTTGGGAGGTAAAAGTGATAGGAAGTAGAGAAAGGAGCATATGTCTTAGACGGCATCTTATCATTTTCAAAGAACATAGATACTGATAAAAAGAGTTTGAACACTTACGTGTTTACATATTGTGATCATCTAAATAATTTAATCAAAAATAAACATATCACCTCCGAAGTAGAGGTTTTATTTAAGTGTCCTGTAATTTTTGTGACTGCATTTAATTATTCGTACTCTCGTACTGCTAGATCTTATAGAAAAAATAACTCTCAACGCAAAATAAAGAGACATAATACAGTAGCTAATGTAACTATCAGAACTGATCGTATCACATTGTATAAAAATATAGGTTTAGGAAGGCTGGAATTGAGTCCACTACATTAACCCTTTATTTGATTGCTATAAACTTTCATCCTCATCCCTTGATATTCAAACATGGTTCAACTAAACCAACAATTACTTGTTTTATTGGGATTCCAAAGAGGTACAAACCAATAACTTTGTTCTCAAAGGGTTTCTCGTGAAGTTACGAAAACCAACATATACTGAGGAGCTATGGGGTAACTCAACTTATATTAATTGGAATTATACCAAACAGAGTCACAACATTTAATAATGGTTTGGCTTATCCCTGACCTCAGGGTAAAGCAAGCAATGTCTCCCTAAAGAATAGGAGAGTACCTCACGAGTATGGTAAACTGTGTTATGAAAAGTTATTGCCTATTCATTCATTCACCCGCCAATATATTTATCAAGCAGCTATTTTGAGCCAGGTACCCTACCAAGAACTGTATATACAATAGCAAATAAAAAATAAAACATCAGCCCTGGCTGGTGTGGCTCAGTGGATTGAGGGCCGGCCTGCGAACCAAGGGGTTGCTGATGGTTTGATTCCCAGTCAGGGCACATGCCTGGGTTGCGGGCCAGGTCCCCAGTAGGGGGCGCGCAAGAGGCAACCACACATTGATGTTTCTCACCCTTTCTTTCTCCTTCCCTTCCTCTCTCTCTAAAAATTAAATAAACGAAATGTTTACAAAAATTAAAACTTCATTACATGGAAATTACATCCCAGACTGGACAAGAGTTTTCTCATTTTTCTTATATCTAGTTTTCATTCTTTTTGTCATCATCTATTTTCTGAATTTGGCAAACAGCCCAGTCCAGGCTCATCAGAGTACCACATACTTCTGGCAAAAACACTGGTTCAGCATTACACATAGGACCCACATGAAAACAATAAGATTATGGTTAATGTTAACTCCTGCTCTGGAATTAATATTTCTGCTCAATGTAGCTTACGTCAATTCAACTCAATCCTGACTTATAAAATAAGTATGCCATAAATGATCATGAAATGAATAAATTCTTAGTGCTCAGAAATGATATTTGGAGCAACGTCGAACTGTGTGTCTGACGGTGGCCCCATAGGTTTACATTGGAGCTGACATACTACTATTGCTTAGTGACTTCATAGCCGTTTTCACACTGCCACAGAATGCATGACCACACGTGTGCAGTGGTGTTGGTGTAAACCAACCGACTGTACTGCCTGTCTTATAAAAGTACAGCACCTGCAATTACATACGGTACATAGTATATGATCATGATGAACTACTAAGTCACCGGTTCATGTATTTACTATACTGTGCTTGTTGTTATTATTTTAGAGAGTAAACTTTTTCTTCATTAAAAAAAAATGTTTGCTGTAAAACAGTGTCCCATGTCACTGCAACTCTCGATGGCATCACTTTCTCTCCTGCTTGACTGAATTTCATGCTGTTTTGTACAGTCATGGGCTGCACAGGCTCGTAGCCTGGGAGCAGGAGCCCGCACCGCACAGCCCGGGTGTGCAGTGGGCCGCCGCACGTAGGCATGTGTGAGTGCACGCGATGACGTCCCCCCAAGACACAATCGCTTCACGACACAAATCTTAGAATGTGTCCTTGCCATTAAACAGTGCACAACTGTCAACGTAAATCACCATAGTTTGTATCTCAGAGAAATGCTTAGAAAAAATAAGCACAAATAAACAACCTCCATAGGACACGTAAGATTTACATTGGTAAATGAGTCATTTCCTGCAGACGAAACAACAGAACACTACCATTAATCAATGAACTGTTCCATAGGACATGCTCCTCGAGGTAAGTAGGAAAAGGGCCATTACAATGTTCAGGAGAGTTGACTGTGGGGATAAGGAAGAGTGGCTTGCAGGGGATCGTAGGTGAGCTCCCACCGCAGGTGAGCTCCCACTGCCCCGCTATGAAGCCCCTGAGCGGCCTCACATGCTGCCCCCTTTCCAGTTGAGAAGATAAGATTGTAAACTCCCTCCTGAGGACATGGACTCAAAATAAATCTTCAGAGCTGCCACGTAGAAAGCAAACTGATACAAATAATAATAGGTTCTCAGATATAAGTGAAATCACATATACCAGGTGACCTCACTTACACGTGGAATCTAATGACCTGAACTAACCAGCAACACAGAAACAGACTCACAGATGGGGAGCAGATGACAGCTGTAGGGTGGGGGTGAGGTTAGGGGGTGAGGAAGGATGGAGAAAAAAGGAAAAAGAACTCATGGAACAGACAACAGTGTGATGATTGCAGTGGGGAGTGGGGTATTAAGGGGGTTACACGGTAATTGGAAAAACACAATTTAAAATTTTTAGTAGAAATAAATAACTAACTAAATAAAATACAATAGTTAACTTTTTAAATTTTGACATCATTGCCCCTGTGGTGACTGTCTTGGGCATTTGCCTTACTAAGTAGAAACTCCCTTTGACAGAGGTCAGTAAAAAGGCAAGAGCTTGCTGGGCTGGCTCCGCCCAAAGGTAGGTGTGTACAAGTGCACCTCCTTGGTGTGCTTTGCTTTACTGGGCTCCACTGATGCCGTGCTTTTGATGAATCAAAGGCAAGACCCTCCAACAGCATAAAGACCATGACTCCCTTTACTGCAGTGGCCTGAAACCAAACCTCCAGCATCTCTTGAGGTCTGCCTGGGTGGGGTGGGCAAAAGGAGGTTTACATTTGTTTGTGTGGAAAATAATACAGTAATTCATAAATAACAATACAAGAACTGTAAACCTCCTTTTGTCTACCCCTGTACGTCTACTGTTTGTAAGATGATGCCATCTTTACCAAGTCATTCAGCTTTTCTTCCTCTTTAATAGGAACAGATTAAGAGAATGGCATGCTCTTCAATGTGTATGAAATGAGGACTCGGTGCACTGAAAAACTAAACTTATATGTTACTCCGGTATGTGTTGGTCTGTGTACGCTCTCGCTCCACAACACTAGGCTTGCAAACTTTCACCTCCTATGATTGTCTTCAGTCCCGGTTAAGCTGCTGTGGGCCTCTACCCACGGGGCAGGTAAGAAATTCAACGTCGGTCATTTTGGGGTGTCCTCTCCACAGTAGCTCCATTGGATCATACAAAATGTCTCGGCTTCTGTGGTGACAGAAAACCAGGGAAAGCGGCCCACTTATACTGCAGGACTGTGACCATCTTTACTGTGGCTCTTTTGGCCACATGGATATTAATTTGCAATTCTGAAAACTGCCATCCATCTTGTGGGCCCTGCGGCTTCAAATAGAGTTCAAGCTGGTTGATCAACTCCTTTCCACTGATCTAAGGCTCAGTGCTGGAAGCTTTTCTACTGCTCTTAAGGTTTTAGTGCTCATGGCTGCAAGAGTGGTCTGCACAAACTCCCTCCCAGTAGAGCAAAGTAAACGCCCCTATAGGTTTCCTTGAAATCTTAGACCACGGTCGCTGAAATGTTCCTCTTCTCTGTGGTTGAGCCTTCACAGTCCTATCTCAGCTTCAGGATACTCCACAGCGTGTTCAAGTCTGTGTTAGGGCTGAGGCCACCCTCAGATAACGAACGAGGGGCTGTCTAGACAGCCAAGTACTGGGATCTCAAGGGGCCTGAGGAAGCACACCCCTCTGCAGCTTAATGGAAGACAAAACCACATCCAAGTCTTGAGCGGCTGTGTTAAGTCCTCATTTGTCTAGATGGTAGAGCACAAAGTTGGGTCACTAAAACTATCTCTCATGCCTAACTCCCCTCTTTCCTGGAGTGAACCCCCTTTCCCTCGCCTTCCCTGCTTTAATGAGCTTTTCAAGTTCAAAACAGTTGGAGGGAGGGGTTGGTTTCCACTAGGTGGAGCTCACTGGAGAGTTTCCCCTGAGCGGCCCCTCCCTGTGCCCACTCCTGCTGGGCCTGAGCCACACTCTCTGGGTCAGTGCCTCCTCTGGCCAAGCACAAGTCTCCAAAGTCTTGGAATCGATGCAGAAACGTTTTCACCAGCCCTGCGGTTGGTATTTACAAAACTCACCGGATCATACGTTTGTTGGAAACTACTCAGACATTCAGCCATAGCACTGAACATTTGTTTAAAATTAATTTATTGGGGTGACACTGGTTATTAAAATTATATAAGTTCCAAGTGTATAATTCTATGATGCATCATTTGTATAAGGCCTTTGTGTTTATCCTTCTGAGACGCAAACAGGCTCAGACTCTGAGACCTTCAACACCTTTCTGCATCACTCGTGTTCTGTAACCTCAGGTCGTTTCCATGCCTCCAGCAGTGAATTCTTTCCAGTGTCTTCTCAACCGACCCAGAGGTTTGATCCCTTCAAAATTCCTCATTTTGGGAGAGTGTACTGTGTTCATCATTGGAAGAGCAGTCTTCCTTACTTCTAGTCATAACACTGCAGGCTGCCTGTAAAAATGGTGTTCATGCTTAGAGAACACGGAAGTTTCCATAGACTGTGACAGAGATCTCTGACTCACTTGGTATGGCCTGCAATCAGAAATACCGCTTTCAATGTGATCCATGAATGTTCACAGGTATATAGGAATACATGTAAAACGATACAGACTCTGACTACCTGTGATATAGTCATGCATTGTCATTTTATTCTAGGAACTCCACTTGGTGCTTTTAAAATAATGCTTGTTGAACTAATTCGAAAGAATATATGCACCCTGTGCTCTGTGTATTGTAGAGTTATTTACAATAGCCAAGATTGGGAAGCAGCCCAAGTGCCCATCAGTAGAGGAATGGATAAAAAAAAAAACTGTGGTACATTTACATAATGGAATACTGCTCACCCGTAAAAAGGAAGGAAATCTTACCTTTTGCAACAGCTTGGATGGCCTTGGAGAGTATTATGCTAAGTGCCATAAGCCAATCAGAGAAAGACAAAAACCACGTGGCTTCACTTAAATGTGGAATCTCATGAACAAAATAGGAACAGACTCATAGATTTAGAGAATAGACTGACAGATGTCAGAGAGCCAGGGGTTGGGGGGACAGAGTGAAATAGGTGAAGGGATTAAGCAAAAAAAAAAACAAAAAACTCATAGGCACAGACAACAGTGTGGTGATTATCAGAGGAAAAAAAGAAAAGGGGAGGGGTAGGTAGGAGAGGATAAAGGGGGGATAAATGATAATGGAAGGAGCCTTGAGTTTGGGTGGTGAACACACAATACAACATACGGGTGATGTTTTACAGAATTATATATCTGAAACCCATAAAACTTTATTAACCAGTGTCACCCCCAATAAATTCAATAAAAATTAGGGAAAATGCAGGTTGTGATTCTCCAAATTGATTTCATGATTCACTCACAGGTTGAAAAGGCATTTTGAAAAACACTTCGCTAAGACTCTGAGGACATTGGCTGGTGTGAGTCTCTCTTTCAGATGGAAATGTTTATTTTGAAATTCAGAGCCTGAGATAGGGGACTTAAATATTCTCTTCTTTGCCCCTTATTTCTTAGAAGTCTCTTGGAAATCACAGAGAAATTCATCCAAAAAGGCTAATTTTGCTTCCTTTACTGACCATTATATCAATCACTATATATCTGCTCATAGTTCTTGAAATATTCTACAAGTTCCCTTAGCACTTAGTCTCTCTTCAGTCCACTGGTGTTCCTCAAATGCACGGGGTTTTATTAGAGGCTCTACTGCCCATTAATTCTCCAACATGATAATACCCATTATCTTGAAATTAAGTGCCCCCAATTCTAGTATTAGAATTAGTCTTTCTTATAAATATATGTTGCATGAAGCTTTTTAAATAATCCCAAGTTTATCCCATACATAACTGGTATTAATTTTACCCCATACTCTTCAAGCCTAAGAAATTTCATGTGGATTCATCTTTCTAAATCAAATATCCTCCGAGGCTCTACATAACTTGCTGTCAATAAATTCAATTCAGTTAATATTGAAATTCTTTCCTATGAAAGATAAAAAATCCTGAGTTCCTATATCTGAGAAATCACCCATCACTATTTCTACCTCATCATTTCTCCTTCAGCTTCAAATTGCTGCAGGTGTGCAGTGGTGGTGACGGCCCCTCTGACCCTTGTTCTCCCTGAGATGAACCAAACTCGGAGATTTGTGTCACCCTCAGGTTGTCCCCACTGACCTCCGCTGGCCCTACCCAGCAGTCTTTAATCACATTCCCAGTGCGGGGTAACATGCACCATCAGACAGGTTCCCACAGTGAGCGAGAGTGCCCAAACCCCTCGCGTACGTCTCAGGTAACTTCCCTCTCTGGGACCAGCCACATCTTCTGCTCCCACTGAAACCTACCATCCACGGCCTAGCTCTCTGAAATAATTTAGCAGAAAACAAATGGCGTTCATTTTTCTCTGGAATGTGTTTCCTACTTGTGGAAACTCAGACCTTCAAAAATATAATGACGATTTCTGACTTTTAGGGAATGGGGTGAACATGGAGAAAGAAGAGGCTTTATTTTTCCTTTTTAAGTGTTCACAGCAGCAAAGAAATGTAAGATACTAAGGGTATGTGGG
>VMDR010027930.1:0-13366 GCA_007922815.1 Macrotus californicus
AAGAACAAATAAGCTTATAAGGCTGGTCAGCGGTCACGTAAGAGGCAACATGGTCTAATCGATTGCTTCACACCCCAAGGTATAGTTCCCCAGCTTGTGTTTACCTGATCGTCTCTCACATGGTATTCAATGAATACCTGCAGAGTGAAAAACAACTTTCAGGTATTAGAATGCCAGAGGGACTTCTGTGTCTTCTGTGCCCAGAGGTTGTATTTTCATTCCCCTGTTCCCGAGTACATGCTTACAACAGACACCCAAAGTATATTTTTAAATGACTGAGTCCTTGGTAAACTCAAGAACATTTTACTATTCCTTTCTCTAGGTTTCTATATCTTAAGGCTATTATGAAGTAAGAGTTTTGTGCTCAAAGATGGACTTGGTAGGCCATAAGGCATTAGTTCAATGGCCTTTGAAATCAAAACTGTGTCCAACAAAATAGAATCAGACAGAGCACAGGGAGCAGTGATCTCCCCTTTAACTCCTCCCACCTCCTTATCAACCTCATCGCCTTTACTGCCTGGACAAATCGCATAGAGATAGAGACAAAAAGAGAGCAACACTAATACCTGCTATTAAGTAACCGAGAGAATGGATGTTTCATTTGGTGGAAAAAACTCCAGACCCTAAGTCGGGCTGGGAGTGCTTGTGAGACTACACTATAGTCTGGCTCCTGCAAAAGTCATAGCCTCATAAGCATGTGGTAAGAATCAACAGAAATATCTTTGAATTAATACAGGAGAAATAAAACTTCAAGTTTGAATTCCTTTAACATTTTTCATGTGTTTTCAATCTTGTAGCTTAGGCCACAGCTACTTTGCTAAGTTTTTTGCTACTGAAAATCCAGTTTTGATATTTAAGTGGTTTTAAGAGTTCAAATGTTTATTTCCTTTTGTGAAAGCCAAGGGTATCTTAAAAACGTTGTGATTTTCCTTCCTTTTTCTTCACTCATTGCTGGGAGTTTCAGCTCTTGGCAAAATTACACATGCTGCAATATACTGACTGATTGGATATGTTTTAAACTCAGTAAAAACAGCAGTCCCTGTATGATACCATGTGAGCCTTCTCGGGTGTAGTCCATGTGCCGATGGAGCTTCATAAGAAACCTGGTTGGATTTAATAGACAAATGTGGATTCACTACATTACAAGTGGCTGCACTGGAACTGGTTTGCCACAACTGACCTACGCAGAGAGGTGAGCATAAATGCCCATATAATGTTTTTCCGTCACTGATTGAAAATTTATTATTTGGGTTGATCTTGACACCCCTCCCAATGCCAAAGTCTCGCACCATGATTTGGCCCCAGAATGTTTAGCAGAGAGAACCTGCATAAGCTACAAGCCACTTCTGGCCTTACAGAAGCGTGGAATAGATAACATGGTCTGTTTTGTCAGGGCTGATATCAGGCAGCCCTTTCCCTGGAGAACTGAGAACATCTCTTTTTTTCCCTCCCTCTCAAATATTCTTCTTATATTCCTATCTTTCAGTGAATTTTTGTTCTGTTGAGTGCAGATATGATTCGCATTTTGTTATGCTTTAGCAAAGTGAGATAATTGACATACAAGTCTGGGAAGTATAGAATGTTGTTTTCTTTCTTTTTAAATCCCAAGGCTGTCCAGGGCTGATTGTACACATAAGAGCAATATCCTGATTACTGAGTGACAGGTTGAGGTGCCAAGGGCAAGGACAGAGAGCAGTGCTTTTATGGACTTCAAAGTGGGCTTTTCTTCTCCTTCACACCATGCTTCCCTCCCTACCCACCGGTAAATGCACATTACTTTCTTCTTCAGGGGAGTGGTAGGGTCATAATTTGTTATGCTTTTTCCTTACATAGAACTTTCCATTACTTGAAGTCGCTAAAAGGTGACTTATCCCTCAACATTTTTACTGAGTGAAATATCTAAATTGAGTTCTGAAGCACATTGTTCTGGTGCTCCCATACAAGTATCTGGCTCTATCTAAGGCGACACACAGCATGGCCTGCTATTGGGCCCATCTTAGCAAAAATGAATTATGATGGCATTTCTGCCTCTCTTCCTGCTTTTCCCGAGCATGCAGTATGATGGTAGATTGAATAGGTAATGTTGACATGTTATTGCATAGTATCTCTTCTTGTTTATTGTTTAAATATGAGAGACATGTTATATATTATAATATAAAGGGTGAAGTCATATTAGGTAAAAGATAAACTTTTGTCAAATGTGCTATATTTTCCAGTAAGGTGGTTAAAAACAGTGTCTCTCTTGTCTTTCAGTCACATAATAGCAATGATAATTAACCACCCATCTGAATTCAGCTGTGGCCATGAGACTTTCTTAAGCCAACATAATGCAAGTAGAAGTGATATGTGTCACTGTCAAATGTTCTTATTGCTTAATAAGCCCCATTTGCTCTGAAAAGGATGGCAGAGATGCTTTATTTTCAGCAATAAAGCAGTCACATGCTCTCTAAGCAGTAGCTCTATACTACAGCCATGCTCAACCTTTCATAACAGAGGAAGAGCAGGGGAATAAAGCCTTGAGCACACACTCAAAATTTTGTGGTGAGAAGACACAATTAAGAGCATGGGCTCCACAGCTGTCAGGCTCTTGCTGGTGGATGACTTCAGATACATGACAAGCCTCAATGTTCTTGTCTGTAAAACAGGGTTAGAACTGTAACTAATTTATGGGCTACTTAGAATATTACATGATAGAATGCTTGTAAGGTGCCTGAGTCCCTGACACATATGAAGTATTCAATAAGCATTCACCTAATTCTTTGTATGTTAATGCTCTTTTATTTTTGTTCAAATACATAAAAGCCTGATACCAGAGCTGGAACTATTCTTTAGCAACTAAACAAAGGAGGGGAACTCTGGCTCTTTAAATAGTCAAAGAACATGGCAAAAACATGTAAATAGTGGGTCTCTCACCTCAAATATTATGCAATATAGTAAATAATCACTCACTCAAAGAAACTGTCATATGATGAAAAGAAAGAAAAAGCACAAGAATGATTGCTGTGAGGCCAGGTGTGCCAGGTTGGGGGTGGGGACTTTTAGAGATGGCAAATTCTCAAGCTAAAGGATCTTCTCAGCTTGAATAAAAATCACGAGATGGTAAGGGCCATGTCTTCTCACCTGTGAGTATTGCAGAGCTGCATAGAGCATTGTGTGTATGTCTGTGTGTGTGCATAAATCTTTCTGACAAGGAATTGAGATGCGAAAAATTTATGTTAAAGTGTTCTTGGGTAACCAAGACAATTAACTATATAAAACTAAAACATTTCCTGATGAATACATGAACAATTTTATCCATTGCTTATGTGATATAAATGTGTTTGTATACTGAGTAGTACAGTTTATAAATATTCTGTGGTTCTGAATTCTCAATTTGTATGCTGGTCTTATTCAAACTACAATAAAAATCTGATTTCACATTGCACTATAGCTACAATACCAAAAATGGCATTCATTTGTACAGATGAGGGAAAAATAGTATGAATACATAGACAAAATGAAATAAACATTAAAAAAAACTGATGAAAACTAGGGCAACGCTACGTAACAGAAGGACAGATTTCTAGTCTCATCACAGACACTCTTTCACATAGAGGCCACTTTTACACTTGCACCATTTTTTCCCCCAAAGATGGTAAAAGAGGTTTACAAATGTTATCACTCTCTGGTCATTTTCCAGGATTGAAGATCAAAAACAGACAGACACTATCCTTTAAAACATACAATACACTGATAGATTTTGTTTCCGTAAATGGGTGCAACGATATCATCCAATGAACACACGGCCTTATTCATGGGTCTTTCCACTCACCATCAAGAGAGGAAGTCTCTCTCTTTCCCTGGAATCTGCACTGGGGTCATGGTCTGTTTTGACAAATGGAGTGCAATAGGGTAAAAGTGTTAACTTCTGACCTGGGCTTTCAGCGAACTGCAGATTCTGCCTTTCAGTCTTGGAACCCAGCCACCACTTGGCACGTCCAAGCAGCCATGTCAAGAGGTCTGCAAGGACAGGCAGAGTTCCTGGCTGAGGTCTCAGACGGTCCCCTTGCTGGCAGCCAGCATCATTTTTCAGTGGACATGTGAGGCCATTTTGCATGTTGTAGTCAAGGCCACCATCTGACTCCTGAGCAGTGCCAGGGGACACTGCATGGAGCAGAACTCTCCAGCTAAACATAGGACAAAATTCTTGGCTCTCAGAATCATGAGCATATAAAATGGTTGTTCCTTTAAGCCACTAATTTCTTTTATTTTTAAATGTTTTTATCACGGTAAAATCTATCTAACAAAAATTGCCACCTTAACCTTTATAAGTATGCAATTCAGTCACAGCAATTTTGTCTAATTATTCCAAAATCTATTTAAAAATATTTTCATTACTCCAAGTGAAAACTCTGAACGCCTTAACTAATTTCCCCATTGCCCTCTATCCCCAGGTCCTGATATTCCCTAAGCTGCTTTCTGTCTCTATGAATTCCTGTATTCTAGATGTTTCTTATAAGAATCATATGAGGTCTGTCCAGAAGGTATCCAGCTATGTTATATGAAAAACAGAGACATTTATTGAAGAAGACACAAGATACAAGAAACATTATACAAAGGACAATGACACCTCAGTCCCCTTCAAAGTAGGCACCTTGGGACCTCACACAGTTCTCCCAATCTCCATCAGTGGCCCCGTCATATTTTCCTGAATCTCATTGTCAGTTGAAATCTCTTCCCTTTCAAAGGTGATTTTAGTTTTGGGAAAAGCCAGAAGTGGCAGGGTGCCAAATTTGGGCTGTAGTGGAGCTGAGTCACCTGGGTGATTTGATGTTTCACCAAAAACTCTGCACAAGATGAAATGCATGAGAGAGCACATTGTCCTGATGAAGCTGCCAATCCCTAGTTGCCCATAGCTGCGGTCTTTTGAATCATCCAAATAGTTTCAACAGAGGAATGTTCAAGCTTAACTCAAAATTTGATGCAGATTTCCTGCTCTACTCGCTCAGTCATTTTGAATGCAACGGCCACACAGTACAAATGCTCACTCAATGGTGTCTACTGCCCCCACTGACTAGTACAATGAAGTCATCTTTATTCACACATGCACATTCCAGGCCACTTTTCTTGGCTAACAGCTTATATTGATGTTGCACAAACTGTTCTCATTATATTAACAACGGCTGGACTTTTTCTGGACAGACCTTGTACAATGTTTGTCCTTAGAATGTTTTTAAGGTCCATCTATGCTGTAGCATGTATCAGAGCTTTATGCTTTGACTGAACAGTATTCCATAATATATATACACTGCGATGCATTTATCCATTCATCTGTCGATGGACACTTGGGTTTGTTTCTACCTTTTGTCTATTGGGAATAATGTTGCAGTTAACAATGGCACACGAGTATCTGTTATAGTCTCTTTTTTTCAATTCATTTTAGTTTGTACCTAGGAGTGGAAATGCTGGGCTATATTTAACATTAAAAAATTTTAAGTGCAGTTTACATTTAAGTTATTTTGTACTGGTTTCAGGTGTACAACGTAGTGGTTAGACACTCCTATACTTTACAAAGGGCCTCCCCCCGATATTTCTAGTACCCACTGGCATCATACAGAGTTACTACAATATCACTGACTACATTTCCTAGTCTGTTCTTTATATTCCCTTGACTATCCACACAGTTTTACATACTAGCTGCACCATTTTGAATTCTCCCTGAGCCACTAATCTGTGGGGCGCTTTGCTCCATTGCAATAATAAAACAAGTACTACATTTATCAACACTGCCACACAAGCTCCTCAGGACACCATTAAAAACCTCGTGTTGGAGAAATAAAACTAAATGAAACAGTTTTCTAACTATATAAAATTTCAACCATCTGGAAGTTCTAAACCCAGTAAGAACACCTATATGGTTTCATTAAATACATCTAAGAAAATGTGAAGCAATTCACTTACGTACAATATCTGCTGTCAATGTCTAGCTCATCTAAGCTCTCCACTCTGGCGTGTCAAATTATCATCTGGTACTAACTTAGCTCTTGTGGTGTTTGATATCATGTATAAATCTTCCACTTTCTCTACACTTTTTGTACACCATTATGTATCGTTCACACAGCTCTGTAATATAAAATTTTTCAAATTTTTTAGATTCTGACTTTAAAAGGTTTCCTGGCTTCAAGGAGAAGGAGGAGGTGAAAGGATAGTAGAGGAAAAAGAAAGGCAGATGCTTCCCTGGAACTTCTGCAATGAGGGAGCTAGTTCTATATCTCTCTGGTATGATACACCATCTCTAGATTCCAAACCAGTTTGCTATTCAAATATGTCCTTTACTCAGAAGGCCTGGGCCATGCAGGAACACAAGAAATCCATGGGGAATTTTCTCCCAACAATCAGGATCCATGTCTGGAATATGATGAGTTAAATTAATATTTGTTGAGTACATGAACTTATATTTTGGTAGGAATTAGGAAAACAGTAAACAGAAATCGTATACTGTTCTACTCCAATTTTATATAGAACACCATAATAATGTAGGTAAAGAAGTAACTAAATATACTGGTAATAATCCAAATATAAATACTGCTATAAAAAAGATCCACTTAGACTTTCCCTTCAAAAGTAATGATATAAGCAGAGTTATGGCAAAGGATGCAGATGATGAAGATTCAGGGGAGAGAGCACATAATGAAAAGAACAAAGTTTCTCAGAAACTTTATCTTAGCACACACCACAAAGCATTTGCAAATATTATTTTTAGCCTTTGTAAGCCAAGATGTATTATCTTCATTATATAGAGTACTACCCCAGTTATGTCCTGAGTATCACAGAAGCTCAGCAGCAGCAGGGATCATGAGTCCTCCAGTTAATTCACCTAGTAACGCTTGAGTTGCCTTGATGACATTCTTAACAATAGTTGTCCATCCTAGGACTGAATATCTCAAGAAACTGGAAGTCACAATTACCTAAAGCATCTCATTCTACATTTCTACTTCTTGAAGCCATCCAAAGTTAGCCTAGGCTACACTGTACACTATCAACCACTTCAGAAGTACTATTCTCCTCTCCACTTTACTTTTTCTTTAAAAAATTAAACATCCCTGGGGCAAAAATTAAATGTCCTGCAATTCTTCAGATGATGCATATTCTCCTCCCCATTCTAGGTAATTGTCCTCTAATCACACCTATTTAAAAGGCAAGTCCACTGTGGCTGTTGTCCAGTCTAGGCACAGCCAGTCTTGACACTCACCACTTTAGTAAGTCAATATATGAGCACGGTCTGAGTTTAGAATCAAATCATATTTATAAAACCAGATGCTAGCAGATAGCCCAAGGATGATTGCTGTATACCAAGCTAGAGTTTCAGAACTATGACAATCAATAAAGTCCAGAGGGAAAGATACTGTGCCACGCCATGGCCTTGTGCTGGGCAGACTCGGGCTCGCTGGCTGTGGTCCAGTCCTCTGGTCTCAAAAATAGCTTGTTGCACTTGCCCACAGCCTGGCCATCATTACAAAGTTGTTAGGTGACTGCTCGTGTGTTAGGCTTTTTCAATTCCAAATGCTGCATTTTAACAACTCCAAGATACTCATTTTATCTCACATTTTATATCTCTGGAGTTGGTATGTACGATAAGGTCTGTCCGAAAAAAGCCCAGCATTGTTAATATAACAAGAACAGTTTGTGCAACATTGATGTAACCTGGCAGTCAAGGAGAGTAGACTGGAATGCATATGCGTGAACAGTGATGACTTCACTGTGCTAGTCAGTGGAAGCAGTAGATGCCATTGAGTGAGCATGTGTACTGTGGCCGTCACATTCAAAATGACAGAGAATAGAACAACAAATCTGCATCAAATCTTGCATAAGTTTAAACATTCTTCTGCAGAAACTATTTGGATGATTCAGAAGGCCACGGCTATGGGCAACTGGTGATTGGCAGCTTCATCAGCACAACACGCCCACTCATGCATCATGTCTCATATCCAGTTTTTTTGTGAAACATCAAATCAGCCTTCAGCCCAGATTTGGTGCCCTGAGACTTCTGGCTTTTTCCAAAACTAACATCACCTTTGAGAGGCAAGAGATTCAGATAGTCAATGAGATCCAGGAAAATACTACAGGGCAGCTAATGGCAATTGGGAGAACTGTGTGAGGTCCCCAAGGTGCCTACATTGAAGGGGTGTGATGAGTCATTGTCCTATGTACAATGTTTCTTATATCCTCTTTAACAAATGTCTCTATTTTTATATAACATGGCTGGATACCTTCTGGACAGAACTCATATTTTAAAATTGCTGTTTTGTAACTGCCAGGCAATAGTCAAGTGGGCTACGTTTTAAAAATGCTAAATCTCCAATGTTCTTAATGACACAGAGAATGATTCTGTGTGCACAAATATGTTGTCATTGACTTTGAATGTTGCAATAGCAATGTATGGTGCCAATTAGGGTACTGGAAATATCAAGGTGAACACTATGTGAAGTGTATGATTGTCTAGTAAACTGTATACCTGAAACTAATACAAAATTGCAAGAAAAAAAGTGATTCAAAGGATTCAAATTCAAAATGTAAAAGAGTTTTAGAAATACCTTAATCAGAATATATTTTCTGTTTTATATATGCAGAGATGTGGCACATGATTAATCTTTTTCTTTTTTCTGTAAGTATAATGTAAAAATTCTAAATGATAAGACTAAAATATATTATGGTTTAGTTGGCAACATTTCTTCTTTCTTTAAATATATTTTTTGATTATGCCTCTACAGTTGTCCCAATTTTCCATCCTTTGTTCCCCTCTGCTTGGTACCACCCTTCCCTCCAGCAATACTCTCCCTTAGTTCATGTCCATGGGTTGTTCTTTGACTTCTCCATTTCCTATACTATTCTTAACACCCCCTGTCCATATTGTACCTACCAATTATGATTAATTCCTGCACGTTTTCTCCCATTCTCCCCTTTCCCCCTTCCAGCTGAAAACCCTGTAAATGATCTCCATGTCAATGATTCTGTTCCTGTTCTGTTTGTTTGCTTAGTTATTTGGATTCAATTATTGATAATTGTGAATTTACTGCCATTTTAATATTTATCATTTTGATCTTCTTTTTCTTATGTGATTCCCTTTAATATTTCATGTAATACTAGCTTGGTGATGATGAACTCCTTTAGCTTTACCTTGTCTGGGAAGCACTTTATCTGCACTTCTCTAAATGACAGCTATGCTGGACAGAGTAATCTTGGATATAGGTCCTTGCTTTTCATCACTTTGAATACTGCCTGCCATTCCCTTCTAGCCTACAAAATTTCTTTTGAGAAATCAGCTGACTTTCTTATGAGAACTCCTTTGTAGGTAATTGTATGCTTTTGTCTTGCAGCTTTTAACATTCTCTCCTTATCTTTAACTTCTGGTATTTCAATTATGATGTATCTTGGTGTGGTCTTCTTTGGGTCCATCTTATTTGGGACTCTCTGTGCTTCCTGGACTTATATGTCTATTTCCTTCATCAAATTAAGGAAGTTTTTCTTCATTATTTTTCAAATAAGTTTTCAATTTCTTCTCTTTCTCTTCTCCTTCTGGTACCGCTATGATTTGGATATTGGTACATTTAAAGTTGCCCCAGAGGTTCCTAAGCCTTTCCTTATTTTTTTAAATCTTTTTTTCTTCCTGCTGTTCTGATTGAATGCTTTTTCCTTCCTTGTGTTCTGAATTGTTGATTTGATTTTCAGCTTCACCCTCTCCACTGTTGGTTCCCTACAGATTTTTCTTTATTTCACTTAGATAACCAACCTATCAGATATAGAGTTCAGAACACTGGTGATAAGGATGCTTAAAGAACTCATTGAGTATGGCAAAAAAAAATAAGGGAAGAAATGAAGGTTACATTTCTTCTTTCTTAGTAGCATATAAAATATTTTACAGTAAATATCATCTAGAGTAAATGAACAAAGTATATAATACAAAAATCACATTTGGTACATAAAATAAAATTGTACCTGGACTACAAATATGAGAGGCAGAGGTCAAATTTACAAATGCCAAGTTTAGCAACCATATTAAGTAGCATTCTTGAGATTTTCCAGTGAGGTGTTTTGAAGTTAAAGGTTTGGCAAGCCCTCACCCATGGATTTGCCAATCTGGAGAGACCTCACCCTATTTAGACAAATTGCCATCAACGCCAGTGTCTCCCTGGAGAAAATATGGGAGGCTCAAGAAGCTGTGCTCACCTAGCAACCCTCAACCTGATATCTCCTGGTGCGTTTCCCTGAAAATGTATTTTTGAACCTTTTGCAGTATAAGGTATATCTCTATTATTGCATAATAGATTTCTGAGTAGTAAAAGCACAGACTCAAGCCAGGCTGCTTGGGTTCCTATGCCAGACTCACTATTTTCTAGCCAGCTAATTGTTTTAAGTCAAGTTACTCAAATTATTTGGGTCTCAGTTGCCTTATTTACAAAATAGGACCTACCTCATTATGTTATGTGCAATTGTGTTAATATTAAACATTTGTCTAGCATATAGGAAGTACTATATTAAACAGAAAAATGATATAATAATAACAACAGGTGAAAGAATTACTTTTGACTGGTAGTCGTCAAGAACAAGAATATACATATACACAGGATTCAGTCTTCTCTAGCATCATACTTCATCTCTGTACCATAATTAAATGAAATATAACCTCTTATTACTGAAATTTCAGAACAGTGCAAAGTCATCATTAGCAAAACTAATTAACTTTATTTCCCTCTGCAAATATACCTATTAACAGCCTTAGAGACTAGGCATAATTGACCACACATAAACCCTGACCTTTTGAATAAACCTGTGATAGGAAATTGTTTCATTTTTTATTTTTACCTCTTGTTTATGAAAGAACGCAGACTTGAGGGTTCAGTGAAGGTTCAAGTTGATTGAGTTTCAGGTCATTAAGATTTACCAATTTTCAGCTTTGCTTATAGCAATACAATAAAATTTCAATTAACTGAAAATTAATCCCAGTAACAGTAATCAAGTCAAAATTGTTGCACATATTTTTTCCATAGGCATTTCCATATACATATGTTTACCTAAGTCTAATTATAACCCATCTAACTTAATTTCCTAATAGCCGCATTTAGTTTGAGAACTCCTATATCAATGCAAATAAAGTCAATTCTTAGAACTTATTTCATTTTTAAATACCTCTCCTCCACCCCCAAATAAACAACTCTGCAAATTGTATTGGCTGCACACACCCTTCTCCTTACTACCTTCCCCTTTGTATCTGTATTTAGTGCAACTCTGCATGTGCAACAGGACAAGAATCATCATGAAACCAGGAGAGAGAATGATCTTCCCAGTTCCTCCTCCTAGAAATACAAGAAGAGCCTCTGAATAAGGACTAAAGAGATTACAAAAGTCTACTTGCCAGCCTGCAGCCTGCTAAGTGGGGTAGGTATTCTTCCTCCTTGGCAGGTACTCAGTGCTTGGTAGGGCTTAGCCATAAATGAGGCTGTTCAGGTCTTTTAAGAGGAGAACAGACAGGGCTGTGGACTAACATTCTAACAACATGGGGTGGTTGTGTGGCAGTTGGTAGCTAGAAGAGGTTCATTTGTATTCTTCCATCCATACTCTGTAATCCAGCTATAGAGACTGCATGTGGTTCACCAAACATTCCACAATTTTTGAACATACTTTTTCTTTTGTCTTTCCCATCACATTTTCCACCTGGCTAGTTCCAAAATGCATTTCAAGATTCAGGTCCAATGTGACCAGTCTAAGAAACTACCTTTAACTGGAACATAATCAACAAAAGAAAACAGCAAACAAAATACAACCAGAGACATTGAAATTAAGAACAATCTAACAATGCCCAGAGGGGAAGGGGGAGGGAACAGTGCAGGGAAGGGTTTCCAGGAAACACTGTAAAGGACACACGGATGTAACCAAGGGGGAGGGTGGGAGTGGGGGAGGGGGGTGGGATTGGCTGGGGTGGGGGCGGAGTGGTGGGGGGAAGATGCAGACAACTGTAAATGAACAACAATAAAGTAATTTTTTTAAAAAAGAAAGAAACTACCCTAACTCACTGAACAGCTTTGATTTTGCCCCACTATTTTCTAGTACTTTGTGATGTTTATTACAGTGTATTGTAATGATTGGTTTACTTCTGTCTCCTCTTCAGATGATGTGCTCATTAAAGGCAGAAACCAGCAACTAATCCTATGCCTATCATACAATGTGGCCGCAACATATGCTTACTGAATTTTTGCTTCCAGTGAAGTTTACAAGGATGGGTTTTCAAATTTTGGAAAGTCCAAATAAGATTCCCTTAAAAATTTGTTTCTTCTTTCTTCATTATATCGCTTTCATCAAGCTCTTTCTAAGAAGTTTTTATTTTTAATACTTCATTTCCTACTAATTCAATACTCCTACCGTAGTGTTTAGCCTAACCAGGACTACTGGTGTGGCTCGCTCTGTGACACATTAGGCTGTATTGTACACACGAGAGTTCCAGAGCGTTCCATTTGATGCGGTAAGCAAAACTCTCTTTGATATGCACAGCAGTCATTTAGCATGGACCAAAGCTTTTTCATCAGCCTATATGGTACTGATTTTTAAATTACAAGGGTAGATTTTGAACACTACCAGCTGAGAAGGGATTTGGCTTTTTTGTTTTATTTTGTTTTTGAGTATGTTTAGCCTCTCATTATCCTTACTTTCCCATGTGTTTTTTTTGCCTATTTTGTAATTACTTTCCAATTCACTATCTTTTTCATAATGCTGTGAGCATGCGTTCGTAGGCTCATCACTGCATTACAGAAGGGCGACCGGAATTATTATAATCAGCTTACTTAACAGGCCAATAAAGGAGAAGGAAGCACATTTGAAAAGAATAAAAAAGAAGAGGATTTATTAATGGGTGCTTACTGCCTCTCTCTATTTACAAATACTCTGTATATATTACCACTATTTGAGGATGGTGAATTATTTGTATCAGGGAAAGGTATTCGGTTTTCTAGTTATTTCCTTAAACTGAAGTTGAATTTCTTAGATTGGCCAGTTGGTCCTACGTCTTTCACATTTGCTTTTGGGAGTGTGATCAGAATATAGTTTATTTGGAATTGCGGATGCACACATGACACTTGGGGATGAATGAGATGACTTATTTGTGTATTGAATCTTTAATGATGTTTCTTGGAAAAGGCTTCAGAGGGATATTTTGAAAGTTACCAGTGGGCACAGTAATGAGACGCTGCCTTCAATTCAGTGTTGAACTGGGACGGACGGGACTGATAAGCAGTTGTTTCCATGGAGCAGGATTTTAAAAACAATCTCAAAGGAATACTCACAAGAATTTCAATATCAACTGCACACTTTTCCCTATCAAATTAAAAAAATTTCC
>VMDR010027931.1:0-13364 GCA_007922815.1 Macrotus californicus
CTAGATTCTTGGTAGACTATCAGTAAATATTGAGGTCAGAGTAAGTTATCACACTTAAGATTGCTAATCCCCATGGTAAATGCCAAAAAAGAAACTCAAGAGTTTCTGATGTTGGTGAACCATGGTTTTTTTCAAGGGAATAATGATTATACTTCATAAAAGAAACAAAATTTTTTACAATTTCTTTTATCATGCTATACAAAGGAAAATGCAAACTAGCATGCGTCCATGGGCAGAGCAGTTAATATTAGGCTTTGAGTAATTAAGTATTTTAATTATAGTGTTGATAAACATAGTTTATGACATGGAAACTGTGTTTCTCCAGGTGACCTACACTATTTGGTACAAGTAAATATGCACAGTGCTTATAAAAACATCAGCTAATATATGACTGCCAGTGAACACGTCTTCAAGTCTGGCCCCTTTTGTAGAGGAAAATGTTGTTCCTCTACAACAGTCTCTCTCCATAAATTTATAAGTGTTTCTTTGGACAGTCATGTTTTGAGGATTCAAAAAATCATGTCCATAAGTTATTCTAAGCTTCTTCAGTAAAATATACACTTATTGAGTATTTATTGGTATAGCTGACAACTATCAGTAGTCACTGTGTGCCGGGTACCATTCTAAGCACTTCACACGTACAAACTGGTTCAATCCTCACAATAACCTGGAGAGATAGGCACTACCACCTCCATTTTACAGATGTGACAATTGAGGTTTAGGGAGAAAAATTCACACGTCCACGATTATACCATTACTGAGGGGTACAGCCTGAGTTTGCATACAATGTGTCCTTTGTTCTCAACCACCATGCCAAGCTGCTCACATAAAGTAGAATTTGGGAAGTGCTCAGAGTCTCAGACAATGCTTTGGGAACTCAAGGGAAGAAGAAAGTACTCCCCATTAAAGTTCAGGGAAGACCTCAAGGAGAAGGATATACTGGAGTCTGATTAGTGGAGATGGGATAGGCATGAGTACTTACTAGTCTGGTAGATTATTTTGAATAGTAATCTGAAAATCAAAAACTTTTCCATTGGGAGGATTAATGGACTGAAATTAACAGGACAAACAATAGGAATGAGGATGAAGTTCAGAAACTTCAGCTGCACATATTTAGGATGATTGCTTCCTGGCATGAGTACAACTCGTGTGAACAAGATGAAAAGATTTTGGTCAAATGGAAGGTCATTACCAGCCAACAACATTACATGGATGCCATGAAAACTAACGGGATCCTAAGTGTCATAGAAGTATGTCATACAGGAAGGGGGGATAATTCTCCCAAATGCAGCAGAACTGGAATTCAGCTGTGGGCATCACATTAAGGAAGAATGCTGACAACCAGGGCTGAATTCAGAGCAGGATGGATGAAGAGAAACCACTGAAAAGCCATGCCACATGTGAAATGCTGAGAGGGCTGGAGAAATTTCGGAGGCTTTGTGGCAGTATCATCACTGTCCTCAAATATGCAAGAACTGTCTTGTAGACTCATTCACAATATAGGATTAGAAGCAATGGGAGAATAATAGGACCAATGAGTCACTCAACATTAATGGCTAGTTCTGTATTAGCTGTGTGGGAGGGCGAATGTTACTGGGGCACAAGAAGTAATGTGCATTCCATGGGGCCTACATGACAGCTAAAGAGACAAGATAATGCTTTTTAGAAGAATACTCATCTTGCTGAGTATGGGAGTACATAAATTAAAGGAGAGATACTGATAATCTAGTCTTTACAAATTTGGAGAAGCCGATTTAAGGGAAGTGGTGAGATAGTGCTTTAAGGAAAAAAGGGGTGTGGAATTTGAGCTGGACTTTTATAGACGAATCAGTTTACAAATCCAAAGTGGTCAGGTCACCACCCTGAAGCTCAATCTTCAGTAAACAAAACTGCAAAAAGATTACTGAAATGCTCAGAGAATCCTCTAGGGTTTCAGAACACAGAAAATTCTCTGTAATATACCACTAAGAAGTAAAGTGATTCCTTTCCCTTCTTTTCTCACAGCAGTACCCTCCCACCGCCCCTTCCCCTTGCCCCTCCCCCACCCCCACCCCAGTCCAACACAAAACCATAGTGACAAGATTACATATTACTAGGGAAGAGGAATAGATGCTAGTGGAAAAGGAAGTAAAAATGCTCTGAGAATAGAGAATGGGGGAACCCCTTTAATGAAGAGTAACAGCCTCCATGATCTACAAGTAAGTCCATGACCTACAAGTAAGCCCTGCAGCTACTTCCACCAAAACCTCAGAGAGTTTTCCTACAATCTCCAGACTGAAAAACACAGACAGATAAAAAATTTTGTCCTTCACTCAGCACTGTGTGGGAGAAAATGCTCAGGCCTTGGAGTCACACTTTCACATTCCTGCCCTGCCACTGGTCAGCTGTGTAAACTTGGTCAACACACATAACCTCACTGTGCCTCAGTTTCCTTATCTGTAAACTGCAGACAACCACTTCTCCATGGAGTGTTTGTGGAGATTAACAAAACAGTATTCCTAACATGCCTGCACACATTCTGTGGTTCCACAGCTACCGTTACCTCCAACCTAGAGATTTCTAGAGAGATGTTTAGGCAGCCCAGATACCTTTGTTCTTTGGAAGTTATACTGCTTCTTGAAAAAGTTCAAGATGAGTTTATTTAATATCACGGATTTCTTCCATTTCATAGATTAAAAAGCAGTATTGAAGGGATAGCAACCTCTTACTGTAAGGGATTGCCATAAATTTATCTTTTTGCAAAAAGAGATTATGTTTAAGGTATTTGGTTTTGTAAGGAAGATGAGGTGGAGGGACTGTGGGGGAGAGAGAGGGGGAGGAAGAGGAGGAGCTGCCACTTCTGGGGATAGATCAAGTGATAAACCCTGTAGTATTCTAACTAAAATACACTAGAAGATTCATACCTACTGAATAACTTGAGGTTGGCAAAGAGTGAAATGAAAGACAATTAAAGTTTAATATGCTGTTATTTAAAAACAATCTTTTGAAGTGAACTTTTTGCCTCCATTTTTATTTATATTTCTAAAAGGCACCCTGTCCTGAGTGTTCATACAGTTCCTGTAGATGTCCTACACCAGTGCTGAACGTACCTCATGGCCCAGTTCGGGCTTTCCCAGAACTCCTGTCTTCAGCAAGCAGGACTGTCTCGTGGGTACTGCCTCCATTTCTGCTTCCTTTGGAAGGTTATGGAGGCACTATTTGGAATGAGCTCCGCAAATCGTGGAACAAGAAGAAAAACTGGGTGAAGTATCTCTGATCCTATGTTTCAATGTATACTTATGCCAAGTTTCAGGTAGCTAAGTATATAAGTAACCAAAATGCTGTAGCTTTTGTGAAGCACTAGGTTGGCTTCTTGGAAAGTCTAAACTGGGGTGATCTGCAATAAGCAGAAAATATCATTTACATAGCCAGCTCTAATTTTACTACATATATTCTTAAGAGAAAGAAAAAAGTTTAAATCTTCATGTTCATTTAATTAAATACATCTAACAAATAGAGAATCACTTCATACCATCATTGCTCACAGAGAGTTACTCTGCTCACTTACAAGCCCTGAGTTTGTGTGGTATCTGAGCTTTGTAAATGTATCATTTATTCATCCTTAAAGTCACCTAGCAATGAATGGCCATCTAATCAGCACTTCCATTGTCCAAACACCCCTCTCAATAGTTTTCTTTCCCCCTTAAATAATGCACAGGCTTCTCTATCACTAAAACACAATTCCCCTTTTCTCAGTCCTTCCTTCCTTGTGTTTATATAAGCCTTTGAGGGTGGTTGTTCTTGGTGCAATCCTCTCTCAGGAATGGTCTTATCACCAGGTCACACGGCACCTTCAGAGAAGGCTGCCAGGCTGGTTTACTGTCTCCCAAGGCAATGCGGAACTGCTCCCCCGCACGTTTACTATAATAACACAGCACATCTTAACTGGACTGCTTTCACCCTCTGCTTTTGGAAAATTTCCAGGCAGGGTCTGTGTTTACATCAGCAAGACTGATTCAAAACACCATCTCCAGGGTTCTAAACAGGCTTTGAAACACATTCCTGCACTCATCTCAGGGGGGTCAGTAGGAGGCCTTCCAGTAAATCTGTTACTTCGCTTTGTCCTTCTACTCACTGCAGAGGGGCTCTGATTTCCTTTTAGATCATCTCATAAGCCATTTCGTTATTTTTTTTCCTGAAATTTTTGCCAGAACCTTGGCTCAGAAGAGGCCCTTGCATGATTACGTCCGTTGTCTCCAGAATTCCTTATCTGCAAAGATTCTTTCTTAGGTAAATTAAACTGTGTTCTTTTTTCCATCTGATTTTTTTCTTCAGCTTTAGGATCATAAAATCTTTTGTTTACATTTTCAAGTGTAAACGCAAATCTTATCTTGTTAAACTTGCCTTTGATTAGCACAGTTTCTACTCAATCCCTTGGTTAGAGTTTAGCATGAGCCTTACAAAATTTGCAACGGCGCATGACAGTGATTACATGCAGAACTACAGGGGCCATCAAAATGAAACTGTAGAATGTAAAACTTAAAACATTTCCTAAATATAATGCAAATTCCTTCTTACTTACAAGATGTAAAGTTAAAGAAACTGTCCCTATTTAGAAATTTGGTAACAATCATCAAAGCACATAAACGTTCAATTATTGTCACAAATGAACACATCGAGATACCGCCACATCCTAGACACCATGCTGGATGTTTGTGCCCTATCATGGACCTGGATTTTGCTTACCACCTTCTGAAATCTGAGGTAAAAGTTTTTAAAAAAAAGCCTCTTACAAAAATGCAATATTTCATCTAAGAAGGCTTTCTTACCACACGCTAATTTGAAAAGAAGCTCTTTGGGGCCAAAGTAGACATCACCTTTGAAGAAACTATGAACACAAGTGCAAAATACAGAGATGATGCTACTTAACTAAGAGGAACCCGGAATGCTCTAAAGCAAATGATTCTAATCTCATTGAAGGGAAATGAAATTCAAATGAACAACCAAAGCCACCCTTCCTAACATTTCTACTTCTCTCCAAAAGACAACACATAGAACCTGAACAAAAATTAAAAGAAAATAAAGACCAATGAGTTACTGACAGAGTGGCTGTATGGACAACAAATATTTTGAACATTAAACATGAAAGGTTAATCGTTAATTCTGAAACCTTTCTGGGAAAAGCAGGCCATTTGTGTTTCTTGAAGTAGACCCTTGGCTTGCTCTTAAACAGACTAATCATGGCTTTGGGAATACACTCTAACACAAGCACTAATTTCTGGAAGAAGGTACATAAGGAAGAGTAGGCAGAGGCAGGGAAAAGAGCAGAAGAAATGGTCAGATGTAGGCCACGCAAATCCCCAGGCAGGATACTTTTCTGTAGGGTAGGCACATCTGAGAACTCCCTCCCTACTCACCTGTCTTCTCTAGTAGGACCAGGGCAACAAACACAGCCACTTGAGGTTGGTGTCCTATTCCCAGCACTGAAAACAAGAGGAAAAGACTGGAAGCCTGACCAGAGGAATACATTAAGTCCGTTAAAGAGTGGATGAGCTTGCTTGGGTAATGCTGGTAAGGGAGTCCACCTCAGTAGATGTTGCTAAAATTAGACACTTATATGGAAAGATTGGATTAGATCCTTGAAAAGCTCCAGCTCAAAAAACGAGAATTGGAATCAAAAGACTTCTAAGCTATTCTAGTTTATGTCTCTATTAAGATCCTATTTTAACTAGTCTTCCCAAATTAGTAACAAGATTTATCTACTTTCCTTCTATCTCTGACCTTGAGAAATTTACACCCACAATAACAAAAATCTTCTTTAAAAGGTTAAAAAAATTACAGTTGACTATCACTTACCAGTATGTACCTAAAATCTGCTGATCAAACTGCAAGCCCCACCTATGCATTCACTTAAAAACTGATTTTTAAAAAATCCGTAGCAACAATGTGCTCTTTTCTCTTTTAAATAAAAGAAAGAACCAGACTGCAAAAAGAAGTCTGTAACCCAAATTGTCGATTTAGGAAGTTCTCTGAACCTTACCTCTTGGCAGATTAAAAGTCTTCAGGGATGATCTTCTTAAGGGAGAAGTACAAAACATCCCTGAGCCCAGGTGTCCTCATGGCCCAGAGGTGGGGAGGCCATCCTCCAGCCAATAGTCACCACCCCACACCACTGACTGCTGCCTCCAGCCTGCAGGGCCAGTGAGACACGGGCGATGGAGTTCCTTGCCGAAGTGGAGAACTAATTCCCACTGCTCAGTAGCTATTTAAAGAGGTGGGGCCTGCAGGACAAATGTGGCCTCCGCGTCTTCCTGTTTGTGTCCTAGCTCAAATTTTCATCCATTTCCTAAGGAAGACTACACAGTGTAATAAGCCTTGAGAAGGCTGAGATTTATGATAACAGTGTACAAGGGCAATTTTTAGAAACAGTTTTTTCCTTTCCTTCTTTTCTCCACAAGCAGATATGAGGCTTTGAAAGTACTTTAAAAGTCAAAAGCAAAAACTATCTGTCGTGGTTTGGTGAAGATTTTCTACTCCTGAAGGATTTTTTAACTTGAAATGTAGAAAGGAAAACTTTTGCTAATGATTAATCTAATATATATTACATAATAATGCAGAAAACAATAAGCAACTTTTGGTCAGAGGCGAAGGTTTGATTCAAAGAACCTTTGCCATGTACTAGCTTTAATTAAAGAAATTCACTCACTCTCTCAGGGCCTCAGTGTCTTTGTCTGAAATAATGGGACTAATAACATGTAACTTACATGTGTGTTGTGAGACCTGCATAAAATGACTGTAAAAGAACCTATACTTCACCTTATATAAGTCAGACCAGGCTGTCATTACACTGAACTGTGTAATTTACAGATGTTATTACGTAATATCAGGCCCTCATCGCTAGATAAAAGGTACAAATACATCTCCTTTCTTCTCTGCAAAGTACATATGCATTTGTTGGCCTGTGTATTGTCTGACTTCTCCATTGGCACCAAGGCTGTAGGAGGGCCAGAGATGTCCCTGGTAATGCTGATTTAACAACTCCCAGTACCAAGAACAGCTCTTGGCATGTATTACCATGCAATATGCAATAAATGTAGTTAAATAAATGAAAAGATAAATGCACGATTTCAGACAAATCAAGCACAATGTTCTACATATAGCAAGAATGCAATAAATACATATCGAATTATTAAATGAACAAAAACATTTTCTATAGAGAAACATCCCATGAAAATGCAATAGAATTTTAAGAAAGTTGAAGCTCTTACAAACATTTGAGATAAACATGACTGTATATTTTGTTAATCTTTCTTCAAATATTAAGATGGTTAACATACAATCTTATTACATGATGAATATTAGGTACAGTATTCAATATGAGTTAATTCACTGAAAAAAAATTTTAGGTTAACTTACAATGTACCTAAAATCATTCCTCTGGCCTCTTTCTGTTAAAAAAGGAAATGCTCCTCTGAGCCCTGCAAGTCCTAGCTTGGTGGGAGTGGGGTCTGATAAGGAAACACTGATTTCTTCAAAAGCATTACCAGCCAAGGAGGATAAACATGCCGGTCCCTTGTGGTTCCAACGATAGGACTGCTAATGTTCACTATCACTAACGTGCCAGGAGACAGAACAGGCCCACGAATCTGGAACAATAGATTTTGTTTGGAGCCTTCACATTATTGTCTGAATCCAGTTCGGGCCACTCCAGTCCACGAAGAGACTAAAATCAATTCTTTGATAGCTGCTCATTAATCTACTATGTGTACAAAAGTTGTGGACTTTAGTGGATATTTGTCCACTTTGCAAAATTACCAAGGAAAGAAGGATCCTGAATTTTAAACAACATGGGAAACATAATTCTCTCTTACTTCTAAGGATTTCTCTTGCTTTGTCTAAGAAATAGGAACTGCCACATCTCTCTCTCCCTTTCCTCTCTGTCCTCTCTCGGCTCCCACTTTATAGATAAAACAAGAGCTCTCTTGTTACAGATCTTTTCACAAGCATTAAAAATGGGGGGAAAAAAAGATTTGAAGGGACTTACTCTGAATTAAGTCATTTGAGTTCCAAAATATGAGGAAGCACTTCATAATCATAAAATCTGAAAGTTCTATATAGCTTTTGGATAATGAAAAAGAATCTCTGAAGAAGAGAGTGGTAGTGAAATAACAACAATTTACTGCCCTTAGCAAGTTATCTATCCTCTCTGTCTCTCCAAGCTCAAAGTTCCAGACGCTGTGAAGATGTTTTTCCGCCACATCCCTCTCCCCCTCCCCCTCTCAAGCAGTTTCTCCGCTGCTAGAAGCATTTTTAACTGAGTAATTAGAGATTCTAATGAAGTTTCGAAGTAGATTCTTGACAGCTTTCAGCAGCAAGGCTTTCTCGCCTTACACGTAGCCTCTAGCCTAACAAATGCCAATCTACATGGAGCTTGTGAGTTCAACCAGGAGAGGTATCAGATGTGGCTTAAATGCCTCCTGGAACATGCACATTTGACCCTGGGGAAGGAGGGTGAATTGTGGAAACTGTCATCCAATAGTCCAGCCTCTTCTTCATCCAATGTAAGAACTCTTGTAAGCACTCACCCAGAAGCTCTGACATCCTCTCCTGGGGATTCTGAGGAACGTGCCAGCTAGATCCTGGATTAACGGCTTTACTGCCCTGGCTACTGACAGACTTAATCAAGATATCATTGTGCTACTTGGTTAGCAAATAAAAAGATAACTTCGAGTTACCCATTATGATTAGGTGTCTTCTTGTGCTATTTCCATAATTATTTGGGATCATATCTCTGATTTTAATAAACATTTATGTAATACTACAGAAAATACAATAATCAACCTTGCAAGAGAAGACAATTTACAGACAATACTAAAAGGAGCAAATACAGAATACATCATCCCAAGTCGGCCATTACTGGGTATTATACTGCACAAATGAACAATGTGAATTTCTCCTTTTTGCATCTGTTGTTCATAGAAGGACAGCTGATTTCCTGTCAGCTGACTCTCGTAACTATGCTTAGTTAGGAATAAAATGAAAGATTTATCTTATTGATAAGGAAGTACTGTGATAGCAAGTTAATTCCAAGAGTTTAGGGCTATTTCTTGTCCAAAAGGAGAAATAAAGGAGATAATAGTTATTCCTCCTTTTCTCCCTCTCAACTTCCTGTGGGCAGGGCTCTTCTAGATGCTTTGAAGACACAAGATGTGTAAGTAACAGGGTTCCTATTCTCAATTCATGAACTGGTAAGGCAGCTACAGAGATAATTATAGTACAAAGATAGTACGTGGTAAAGAGGGAAGTACAGCCTAATATAAAGAGTGCAGGGCTTGAAGTGAGGACATCGATTCAAATTCTGGCTTTGCCACATCCATGCTATGTGAACTTGGGCAAATTTCTGAATCCCTCAAAGCCTTGCTTTCCTTATGGGTAAAACAGAGAACACACTAGACCTGCCTCACAGGAACATGGTGAATATTAAAAGAATTTATGAATGCAAATCCCTAACAGAGTGCCTGGCTTTTGGAAGTCCTTAATAAACAGCACTGATGCAGAATAAAAATATTAAAAGAATTACCTAAATTGCTATGGTCATTCAAAGGAGAAAAAAAATTCTATCCATAACTAAACTAAGAGAGAGAATTTTCCAGCCAGGAAACTGCTCTCTTAGAATAGCTGAATATAGAGGCTATTCTTGACTTACATCCCTTAAGTTTGGAAGATAATTGGAAAAAGGGTACCAGAAAAGAAGAGGGGCCACAGCCACCCCTAATTTCCCAGTTGCCATACCCCCTACTTTTCTGAGACGCTCAACATGGTCCTGTGTCTACTCTCAGCCTGTGCTAACCCAAAGCACAGCAAATGGCCTTGGAGTCTCTTCTCCCCCTCCTGCAAAATTCCTTCTCTCTCAACACCAGAAATGGTCTCGAAGCCTACCTTAGTATGTAGGAGAAAACATCCAGAATATTCATAAAAATGAAAACTTCTGTTTCTGGCCATGGTGGAGTAAGTGGGGCTGGATTAACCTTTCCACAGTAAATAACTGGAAAACTGGATAAAATATGTGAAAAACTGTTCATAGATAATAGATTAAAGGAAGCACAAAACATGATCCCTGAGGAAAGGGGAACATCTGCAGTGAGCTCTGCAGTCACCCCACCTTGCGGCCTGCATGCTCATTTCAGACTGGCAGTGTGGTGAGAGGAAACCCTGGAACACTGGGGTCTCACAGAGTTGAGGGGACACAGAACGGAGTCCGTAGAGGCTAAGGCACATGGAATTTGCTAGAAAAAGTCCCTTACAGGAAGGGTCTATTCAGACAAGAGCTCAAGAAATCAACGCAGGGATTTCCTTGAGTTTGTTGTTGAATGTTAAGTCAGACATGCATAGGTTCAACTTTATAATTATGGACAAAAAACAAATAAATATCTATAAGTGAAACAATTCCAAGATCTGCTAAAGAGCTAGGAGACACCTGAGTTGTTACCATCCAGAAAAGGAAGCCTTTGCTGAGTGCCTGCGGCTCGAGGTCACAACACCAGAAGATAATTTAGCAGTGCAACAATTTAAAGTACAGTATCAGTGCAGCGGTACGGCCAACTCAGCCCCAGTATTCCAGACCTGCCCTAACACATCTTTGTAGAGAGAAACAACAAAACTTTACACTAAAAACCAGCAAACAAAAGCATCATAAGTCTATCATTCAACAAAAAACTAAGCAAAAAAATCAAGAAAATGAGACACAGAAACAGACTCAGAAATGACAGAGCTGAAGAATTAGCACAAAAAGGCAATTATAAATATGCTTAATATATTTATGGATTTAAAAGAAAGATATGGGGAGATAAATGGAAGATTAAAAAAGAGTTAAGACTTTATAGAAATATTTTTTTTAAATTTTGAAATGAAAATATACCAAATAGAATTATCAGAACATTAACTGCAAAAGAAGAGACCAGTGAATTCAAAGGCAAAACAATACAGAAAATATCTTTCATGTCCATCATATCTCAATTTTAAAAAATAAAAGAATTGGGTGGCAGTGGCGGTGGTGCTGGCACTGGAGCGCTCCCCTCAGGGACCAGCTGACCCCAGGAACAAGGACATCCTTCCGCCACTGCACAGCTCTTCCTACCTGCTGCCAGGCCCTCCCTTTTCACCACAGTGCCGGTACCAGAGCAGGTATCACACGGTGGCCCCGCCACTGCAGTGCAAGGACAGCAGGACCTTCAGCTTGGGGAATATGATTACAGCTAAGCCAGGGAAAACACCAGTTCGTGTTGAAGACCAAGAACGGAATGCTTTATGAATGTGAAATATCCGATGTGCAAATACACGTGTCCACTTTAACCTTCAGAGTAACAACTGGTGACATAACCCAAGCAGGTGAAGGTACACTTAAGAAGCTCATGAAACATAGAGCTGCAGAAGCTGCCATAAACATTTGGAAAGCCAGCGCTTTGTAGTTCCTGACCCATTAATGCCTCATCCTTCCAAACAACCATGGAATCAGTTTAATCCTATTTGTTCATTACAGGCAATGCATCATGGCTAGAGACTTCCTGAATATACCCTTTCCCAGAAAGGAGGAACTGCTCAGAGAATATACCTTGCAGGCTCAAGGCATTTATGGAAACTGGAAAAGGGACCTCAAAAAAACAGGCCAAGAGAAATATTGCTGAGAAATTTCTTGTGAGATTCAGTAATATTTCTCCAGAGAACCACGTTTCCTTAACAAACATAGTAGGTCATTCTTTAGGAGGCACTTGGCATTCCTTGAGGAATTCTGGTGAAAAGATCAACTTACTGAAAAGAAGCCTCCTCGATATTTCAAATACAGACTACATCCAGCTGCTTAGTGAAATAAGCAAGGAACAAGGTTTTAATATAATATATTTGGATACAGGAAAACTGAGGGCCAACAGATACCAGTGTCTCGCCGAACTGTCTACCAGTCCCATCACAGTCTGTCATGGCTCTGGGATCTCCTGTGGTAATGCACAGAGTGATGCCACTCACAATGCTTTGCAGTATTTAAGACAACAGCAGAAAGAAAGTAAACTTGGAGCAACTTAGACAGCCCTTCAGCAGCACATTTAAAAAATTCCCCTTTTACCCCTTCCTAAGTAAAACGTCTACTGTGATGTTTAGTTTGTGTGTTGTTTCTAAATCTCTTCATAGATTCTATTAAGACTCCAGATTTAATTATCTCCCAGTAGTTGTTATTAAGCTCTTTTTAATGGCTTCAACATTGTATGGTATATTATCCTTACACACATTGTACTATAGGCAGAGTGTAGCACCCATTTTACAATGCCATGTATGTAAAAGGAAGAAATGCATGTTTATTGATGATGATAAAGATTATGATGTAAAAGTATTGCTAACAATGTCTTTCTTACTGATGATTAGCTTCTTCTTTGCGCAAGGCTTTATAAAGGGAATTTGAAGGAAGCCCCTTAGAATTGAGTGTTGAGAAATGTACTAAAAGGCTTTTAGTGAATGTGATTGTTAAATGTCAGGGGACGTGATTGGTGTGCTGCCTATGTAATAAAGAGCTGTTGTTATAAAAATGAAAAATTAAAAAATTAATTAATCAATTAAATATATCAACTATACCTCAGTAATAAAATAAAAACATCCAAACTGAAAACACAGGAAAAAAAGCTGAAAAAATAAACAGTCTCAGTGACCCGTGGACCAATATCAAGTAATCTAACATATGTGTTACTGGAGTGCTGGGATGGGAACGAGGGGATAAAAATGATATAAAGGAATAATGGTTGAAATGTGTCCAAATTTGATGAAAACTAAACCAGAGATCCAATAAACTCAAGGAACCCCAACAAAGATAAAACAAAAAAACCACAGCAAGGATAGCATGAGATAAAGAGAAAAAGCAAAAGTAGCTAAAAACAGAGATAAAGAGAAAAAGCAAAAGTAGCAGAGTGGGAAAACACAGATATATTATGTACAGAAGAGCAAAGATAAGAATAACTGCAAATTTCTCATTAGAAACAACACAAGCAAAAAGCAGAGTTTTTTCCTTTCAAGTACTGAAAGAAAAAAAAAAGGTCAACCTAGAATTCTATATCCAGTGAAAATATCCTTCAAAAACAAAGACTAAATAAATCCAATCTTAGACAAACAAAAGTACAGAGAATTCATAGCCAGCAGATCTTTACTACAAGAAATGTTAGAGTATGTTCTTTCAATAAGAAAGAAAATAATACTAGATGGAAACTTGAAACTACACAAAAGAATAAAAGTGTGGGAATTTGTAAGTATGTGGTCACATAAAAAAAGTGTTTTCTCATAGTTTTACCTCTTTAAAATAAAATTGATTGTTTAAAATAAAAACAATAACAGTGTATTATAAGGCT